>PVHP010004934.1:0-68302 GCA_004024765.1 Zapus hudsonius
AAAAAAATATATAAAAAGGTATGCGTGGTGGTGCATACCTTTAATCCCGGCAGAAGTAGGAGGATCCAAGTGAGTTAGAGGCCATGCCAAGACTACAAGCCTGGGCTAGAGTGAGACCCTACCTCGAAAAACAAAACAACACCCACCCACCCCCCAAAAAAACCCCAAAACATTTCATTTATTTGCAAGGAGAGAGAGAGAATGGGTGCACCTCTAACCACGGAAAAAAAAACCTCCAGATGCATGCACCACTTTGTGCATTTGGCTTTACCTGGGTGCTGAGGACCTGAACTCCAGTCACTAGGGTTTGCAAGCAAGCACCTTAACCGCTTTTTTTTGAAATTGGGTTTTGCTACGTGGCAGTGGAGGAGGGCCTTGAATTTGATATGTGGCCTAGGCTGGTCTCCCACCCCGAGACCTGCTTCAGCCTCCTGGGAACCTTGACCGCCCCCCCCCCCCAGGGACCTTTAAACACTGTTGCGGGGCTTCTCCTTGCAGAGCTCCCCACCGAGGGTCGCGCCGCCTTGGACATCGTGCACCCGGTGCGCGTGGACGCAGGGGGCTCCTTCCTGTCCTACGAGCTGTGGCCGCGCGTGCTGCGCAAGCGGGACGTGTCCTCTCCTCCCTCGGGACCAGCCTTCTACCAGCTGCAGTACCGCGGGCGCGAGCTGCGCTTCAACTTGACCGCCAACCCGCACCTGCTGGCGCCGGGCTTCGTGAGCGAGACGCGGCGGAGAGGCGGCCTGGGCCGAGCGCACATCCGCACCCGCGCGCCCACCTGCCACCTGCTCGGAGACGTGCAGGACCCCGAGCTCGAGGGCGGCTTGGCAGCCATCAGCGCCTGCGAAGGCCTGGTGAGTGCGCCTGCGCGGCCAGCCAGGTCTGACCTACACCGGGGATGCCTCCAGGACTGTCGCAGGGTCTTCTGGTGGCTTTTGTCAGTGCGCCTTTCCTCCACCAGGCCTGGGTGAAAAGGTTGCAAAGCCGGGTGGCCTTTTGGGTTGGTTCGATTCCCCAGTTCTCACGGAAAGCCAAATGCACAAAGTGGCGCATGCATCAGAAGTTCGTTCGCAGTGGCAGGAAACTCTGTCGCACCCATATTCTCTTCCTCTCTTTCGCTCTGCCTGCCTTTTCCTGTCTTTCTCAAATAAATACATATATTTTTAAAAGGTTTTTTTTTTTTTTTTTTTTTTGAGGTAGGAACTCGCTCTAGTCCAGGCTGACCTGGAATTCACTATCTCAGGGTGGCCTCAAACTCATGGTGATCTTC
Organism: Zapus hudsonius; assembly: GCA_004024765.1. Lineage (NCBI taxonomy): Eukaryota > Metazoa > Chordata > Mammalia > Rodentia > Dipodidae > Zapus > Zapus hudsonius. The sequence continues at coordinate 1,271 of PVHP010004934.1, forward strand.
CTACCTCTACCTCCCGAGTGCTGGGATTAAAGGTGTGTGCCACCACGCCCGGTTTAAAAGGGTTTTGAAGGATTAGAAGGATTGCTTTAGGTTAGAGGCCACCCTGACACTACATAGTGAATTCCAGGTCAGCCTGAGCTATAGCGAGACCCTACCTCGGAAAAACCAAAAAAAAAAAGAAAAAGGAAAAGAAAAAGTAGGTGTGGGGTTGTGGGGTGGACCCCAGTTCTTGCACTTTTGAAAATGTCCTAGGTGGGGTTGACACTGTTGGCTCACAGACCCCATCCACGTTCAGTCCAAGTGAGCATTTTGTCTCCCTCCCTCTGGGTGACAATTATGACTGACTGTAGACTTGTTAGACCCTCCCCCAGATCTGCCTCCCTTGTTCTTTAACCATACAGCAGCTCAGACCAGATCTCCCAAGAAAGCCCCCCCTTCCTGCACAGCCTCCATTCAGTCCCCTTCACTTCCTGTCCTCCCAGCTCCCAGGGGAGGAGTATGGCACGAATGGCTCTGTGTGTGACCATCCACTGCTTCCAGAGGGCTCTCGGCAAAAACCATGCAGAATGCCTGGCTCTCTCGTGTTCTGGTTTAGGAGCTGGGGCCTGACTTGCAGATGCAGGTGCTCTCGAGCCTCTGAACATATGGGACATTGTTCCCCTCCTACAGATGAGGAAACAGGCCCTGAGAGGAGCGTGTGCCCTGTCACCGGTTATCCAGGGGCTTTCAGAACCAGGTCTCCTGGCCTTATAGTGGGTGCACGTTCCAGGACCTGGGCTCCTTGGCTCTGTGTGACCTACTGAGTTGAGTTGGTGCCATGGATGGAAAGTCTGAGGAAGTGACATTTTCTTCCCTGTTGAAACCCTGAGCTTCCCCCGGACATGGTGGGCTACATGGATGTTTCCCACGGCCCTCTCAATGTCTGGAAGGTATGCTCAAGGCACCCCTGCTAGCTTCCTTTCTTTGGCCAGCCCTTGGCCCATGGAGCAGGATGTCTTGGTGGTCATGGACACCTGGGTGGCTTAGGTGCAGGCAGAGCTGTTTGGAGTGATTCATCACTTCAAGGAGACCTAGGTTGACCAGAGCTGGGAAGGGGCTGGTGTGCAAAGTATATGCAAAATAGCCTAGAAGCCTGGGCATGGGCTGCCCAACTCAGGACATCCGTCTGGGACCGTGGTAGGGTCTCGCTCTAGACAAGGCTGACTTGGAATATGTAGTCTCAGGGTGACCTCAAACTCACAGTAATCCTTCTACCTCTGCCTCCTGAGTCCTGGGATCAAAGATGGCGTGTGCCACCACGCCTGGCCGTATTTTCTGGGATATTTAAAGAAGCTTCTAGAAAGGACCTGAGCTCTGCTTTGGAGCCATTGGTTTTGTGGAATGGCAAGAGGAGGACTTTCTGGGCTGAGACACAGAGTGAGTGAGCAAAGATCCGGCAGGAGGAAGCCACCGTGGATGTCGGTGGTCAATCCAGGTTGGGGGGGGGAGGAGGGGAGAGCAGTGTGGGTTCATTTGGGCAGGGTGGGTCTCTGGGGTGTATGGAGAGGCAGCCAGATGCCAGCCCTCCCCATCTGACCCTGGTGCTTTTTCCAGAAAGGTGTGTTCCAGCTCTCCAATGAGGACTACTTCATCGAGCCCCTGGATGGAGTTCCAGCCCGGTCCGGCCATGCCCAGCCCCACGTAGTGTACAAGCGCCAGGCCCGTGAGCAGCAGGCTGAGCAGGGTGACTCCAGGGCTCCAGGCACCTGTGGGGTACAAGGTATCTTCTGCATAGCTTCTAGATGTTTCTCTCAATAGCCACATAACTAGCCCTTCCCTTTGGATCAGAGGGACAAAGATAGACAGTGAGACAGACATGTCAGCACTGCCCAAGCCTCACACGTCCGATGGGCCTCTTTGGCCCACTTTGGGGATCCATCATCCCCTTCTCCCCCAGTGCCTCTGGTTCCATCAGCCATTCTTTCTCAGTTGGCTGGGCTAGTCCCACCAGGGTCACTGGTGAGGAGTCCTCCATGCTTGATGGCCTCTGTTCCTGGGTCCCTCTGCAGGGGAGTGCCAGCCAGTACAGGCAAGGAGCTCCATGCCAGGGGCCACCCAGCTGACACTCCAACCTTAGGCTGTCCCATAGCTCAGGGACTCCGTCTGCCAGAACAGGTGTTCACGGGGACATAGCTGTTGGCCTCCGTTTCCCTACTTTCATAGCTGCGCTTCCTCTGCTCCAAAGCAGACTAAGGCAAAGAAACAGGCCTTCTATGAGATTGGCAGGGTAGCCTTGGCTATGCTCAGGCTGGAGGTTAGACCCCCTTTCCCTCAGTAGTGGAGGGAGCGAGCCAGGAAGCTAGGGACCCTGTCTCTGGCTGTGTCAGCCCAGAAGCTTATCTCTGGTAGACACAGTACTTTACCAGGTTCTCATCCACCACTTCCTTTGCCTCCAAGGTCACCTTGTGAGGCAGATGAGCTTGCTCATAGGAATAGTCCTGGGAATCTCAGGACAGGAGAAAGGACAAGTGACCAGCCCAGGTCTAGGATGGACCCAAGAGAGGGCTCCAAGCCTCTCGCCTCTCATCCCATGTGCCAGAGAGCTCGCTGAGAAGCTGCTCTGGAGACATGTTCCTGGCCCAGCCAACCCCACCCCACTTGGGTCCCACAGTGTCCCCTGGGCTGGAGCTCCAGCGGGAGCACTGGCAACAGCGACAGCAATGGTGGCGGCGGTGGGAGCAGCAGCAGCAGCGACTGAGGCGTCTGCACAGGCGGTCCGTCAGCAGAGAGAAGTGGGTGGAGACCTTGGTGGTGGCTGATGCCAAAATGGTGGAGTACCATGGGCAGCCGCAGGTGGAGCGCTATGTGCTGACCATCATGAATATGGTGAGGCTGTCACGGGAGGGGGGGTGGCTGGGGAGGGAGGGGCACTGGAATGGGGTGCAGAGGGTGGATGGGCGCTGGAAGGCTGAGTCCTAGACAGAGGCCAGGCTCTAGTCTCGGGAAGCATGGGGGCCTGGCAGGGTCCCTAGGAGAGGCCCCCAGGGCTCTTTACATAGATAGACTGCCCAGCAGGTGCTTCTAGTTCTGGCATCTCAGAATGCTGGGTAGAGTACCAGCCACCTCACCAGCTGGCCGGCAGTAGGAGGGAGGGAAGGCCAGGGTCGCTCCCAACCTGCTCCTGGTTAGTTGGTTGGTGCATTCCACTTCCTTTAAAAAACAAAACTGAGGGCTGGAGAGATGGCTCAGAGGTTAAGGCACTTGCCTCCAGTGCCTAAGGCCCCGGGTTCGGTTCCCCAGGACCCACATAAACCCTGGTTCTCTTTCTCTCTCCTTGAAAATGAATAAATAAAATATTTTAAAAAACTGAGAAAAAAACCCAAAACACCTTTTTATTGATAACTTCCATAATTATAGACCATAAGCCATTATGATTCCCTCCCTCCTCCCCCATATCTCTTCCCCCTCTCAATTAGTCTCTGCTTTGTTTCGGTGTCATCATCTTTTCCTCCATTATGTGTAGGTATTATCAGGCACTGCAAAGTCATGAATATCAAGGCCATTTTGTGTCTGGAAGTTTCGTTGTAAGCAGTCCTACCTTCCTTTGGATCTTACAATCTTTCCGCCAACCTCTTCTTCAATAGACCCTGAGTCTTGGAAGTGTGATAGAGATGTCCCAGTGCTGAACACTCCACTGTCACTTCTCAGCACTGTGGTGTCTTTTGTGTTATCCCAGTGGTCACCACCATCTGAAAAAGAGAAGCTTCTCTAGACAAGAGTGAGCGTAGCATTATTATGTGGGTATGCTCATTAAAAAAAAGTGCTTATAAGGCAGCTTGGTGGACATAATATACTATTTTGCCAGACAACAGCAGGGTTCATGGCCTCCCCCACCATAGGCTTTTGACTAGGTCTTCAGTATCAGGCATGCTTTCCCCCCCCATGGAACGGGCCTCCAGTCCAATTTCCACTCCCTTCTTTAAGTCAAGGCCTGTGCTAGGTGCTGGGGACAGACATGCCTCATTAGATCAGCCTCACCTGAGGTAATATCCACAGTCATTAGAGCTCGAGGAACCTGCTCAGAACTCAGTTCTGGGGTCTGTTAGCTGGAGACCTCGGGCAAGTCCATTCCTATTTGAGTATTATTTTTCTTTTTTATAATATTTTTTATTTTTATTTTTGGTTTTTCGAGGTAGGGTCTTGCTCTAGTCCAGGCTGACCTGGAATTCACTATGTAGTCTTAGGGAATATTTTTTATTTTTAAATATTCATTTATTTATTTGGGAGAAAGACACAGGGAGGGAGGGAGGGTGAGAGAGAGAGAGAGAGAGAGAGAGAGAGAGAGAGAGAGAGAGAGAGAGAGAGAGAGAGAATGGGTGCACCAGGGCTTCCAGCCACTGCAAACTCCAAATGCATGCACCACTTTATGCATCCGGCTTTATGTGTGTACTGAGGGATTGAACCCATGTCCTTAGGCTTTGCAGGCAAGTGCCTTAACCCCTGAGCCATCTCTGCAGCCCAATATTTTTAATTATTCCTTGGTGCACCTTCCATCTTTAGGGGAGGCCTTTTTTATGGGACTCATTAGGTTAGTCATGAGGTCTCTGGCAGACACATACCTGCTCCCATCCCAAAAAGGACAGAACAACAGAACAGTGAGGAGAATCCAGGCCTATACCCACCCCCACCCTGACTCACAGCCTCCTTGGGAGGGCTGGACCAGGTATCCTCTGGGCAGGAGGAGGCTGCAGGGCTGTGCCAGCCCAGTTCAAAATAGGCAGAGCCAGGGTCCAGAGATGGGTCAAGCAGCCAGCACACACATGTTTGGGCCGCCTTTGGCTTTGCTAGTACCCAGGGGTGGAGTCAGTACTCAAAAGCAGATTCCAAGCTGTTGCTCAGAATAAGCCAGGTTCCTGGGACGAAGCCTAGGAGTACTTTATGTGCATGCTGGCCTTGGTCATTGCTGGGCAGGGGTGATGTGTGTGCGCCTCTGGACGCATGCAGCCATTGATGCACAGGTATGGACAATAGTGTGTGCACCGTGTGAGCCACCCTGTGTGTGAATGAGCATGCTTGCCCCGAATGGCCCTGCGGGGGGGGGAGGGGGTGGGCACTGATTCCCATAGCCTATGCGCCCATTGAAGCCTGCCCCTCATCTCTTGGACAGGTGGCTGGCCTGTTTCAAGACCCTAGCATTGGGAACCCTATCCACATTACCATCGTGCGCCTGATCCTGCTGGAAGACGAGGAGGTGAGAGGCCACGAGACCCCTGGGTTGCCCCTGGCAATAGGCACCGGCTTCCAGAGCTGAGCTGTCCTTGGCCTAGACGGTGTCTTCTGCCACCTCTTTCCCTGATTGGCCATCTCTCAGGTCCTAAGTTCCCCCTAGAGGTGTGTATAGGAGAGGGGTCAGGCTGTAGGCTGGGGGCCTGGCTTCTTCTCTTCTCCCTGTCTCTGAGTGTCTCACTGCTGCTCCTGTGGGGAGAATTGGATCTCTTCGGCAGGGCTCAGGGCTGGGCATGAGCTGTCGCTCCTTTGCCCCCAGGAGGACTTGAAGGTTACGCACCATGCAGACAACACTCTGAGGAGCTTCTGCAAGTGGCAAAAGAGCATCAACATGAAGGGGGACACCCACCCCCTGCACCATGACACTGCCATCCTTCTCACCAGGTACCACATCTAGGGGAGGACGGGAGAGCCACAGAATCGTGGCCAAGCAGTAGAGAGAGGTTCCTGACTGGTAGCGAGGGCAGGTGACTCCATCCAGTCTCACCATGCTGATGTCTTGCCTAACTAAAGTCCATTATCCCAAGCAGGCTGTGGGCATGGGTGCAGTCCACAGACTCGCTCAAATCTCACCTGATCTACATGTTGTGGGGTGTATGTGAGTGTGGTGGGGTGTTACGAGTGTATGGACTTGCTGTGTGTGGGGATGTTCAGTACTGTGCCGTTCTGTTACCTGTGTAGGGTTATAAATCATGGTCCCACTGTGTGTTGGAAGACACTCTTGCCACTAGCTTATAGTCGCCTCCTTCTCTTCCCCCCAAACTCGTGTGTCTGTATTTATTATTTATTGAAAAATATTTTATTTTTATTTATTTGCAAGGAGAGACAGAGAGAGCCGGGTGTGGTGGCGCACGCCTTTAATCCCAGCACTCGGGAGGCAGAGGTAGGAGGATCACCATGAGTTCAAGGCCACCCTGAGACTACAGAGTGAATTCCAGGTCAGCCTGGGCTAGAGTGAGACCCTACCTCAAAAAAAAAAAAGGAGAGACAGAGAGAATGGGTGTGCCATGGCCTCCAGCCACTGCAAATGAACTCCGGATGGATACACCACTTTGTGTATCTGGCTTTTGTGGGTACTGGGGAATAGAACCCTGGTCCTTAGGCACTGAAGGCAAGTGCTTTAACCACTGAGTCATTTTTCCAGCCCCCTTGTGTCTGTATTTTAAAATTTATTTATTCAGGCCGGGCGTGGTGGCGCACGCCTTTAATCCCAGCACTGGGAGGCAGAGGCAGGAGGATCGCGGTGAGTTCGAGGCCACCCTGAGACTACAGAGTGAATTCCAGGTCAGCCTGGACTAGAGTGAGACCCTACCTCGAAAAACCAAAAAAAAAAAACAAAAAACCAAAAACTATTCATTTGAGAGGGTGAGGGGAGGCAGGCAGAGAGTGAATATGGGCATGCCAGGGCCTTCTACTGCAAACAAACTCCAGACACATGTATCACTTAATGCATCTGGCTTTACGTGGGTACTGGGGTATTGAACCCTGTACATCAGACTTTGCAAACAAGTGCCTTTAACCGATGAGCCATCTCTCTAGCCCGTGTGTCTGTATTTTTTTTTTTTTTTTTCAAGGTAGGGTCTCTAGCCGGGCTGCCCTGGAATTCACTCTATAGTTTCAGGGTGGCCTGATCTCAAGGTGATCCTCTACCTCTGGCTCCCGAGTGAGTGCTGGGATTAAAGGTGTGTGCTCTCATGCCGTATTTTTGAACTCCTCATAGGGTTGTTCCTCTCGGCTGGGCTCCAGCAACCGAGATGGTAAAAAAGCTTTTCTAGGCACACATCTGTTCCTCAGGCTCCATGTCACAGAACAACACGAAGTAGTGGCGTCCTTCTTGCTCCTGGATCTGGGCTAGCCTGGGCTCCTCCTGTCAGCCTGTGGTTGCTTCTCTCCTTGCAGAAAGGACTTGTGTGCGGCCGTGAACCACCCCTGCGAAACCCTGGGCCTGTCTCACGTGGCAGGCATGTGCCAGCCCCACCGAAGCTGTAGTATCAGTGAGGACACCGGCCTCCCGCTAGCCTTCACCGTGGCCCACGAGCTCGGGCACAGGTAACTCGGCTCCTTTCACTGCCAGCCAGGCCCATGGCTCACAAACCCTAGGCAGGGAAACTGTTTGGGGTGGTAACTCCAACTCAGCCTGGCTACACGGCCCCTGCACTGCCCCCCCTTTCCTGTCCCCACAAGGCTTCCCCCGTATGGGGCGAGTGTCATTTGAAGGTTTTTGGCTGTCCCTCCTTTAATCTCTATTCTCAATGGTCCCCATTGTTTTTGTTTTTTTTTTTATTTGTGGCGCTGGGGACCAAACCCAGGGCCTTGTGCTTGCTAGGCAAGCGCTCATCCACTGAGCTAAATCCCCAACTCCCCATTGTTTTTATTCTTGCCTGCTTTATTTATTTAATATTTTTACTTATTTATTTGTAAGCAGAGAGAGAGAGAGAGAGAGAGAGAGAGAGAGAGAATGAATATGGGCATGTCAGGACCTCTTGCCACTGCAAATGAACTCCAGATGCATGCACTACTTTGTGCATCTGGCTTTACATGGGTCCTGGGGAATTGAACCCAGGCCGTCAGGCTTTCAAGCAAACACCTTTATCAACGGAGCTATCTCTCCAGCCCCTAGCCTGGACCTCAAGTTCACAGCCAGAGGTCAGGACATAGGGGTGGGACCTTTGTCAACTCTTGGCACCAATGAGGCTGCAGGGCCACAGTGGGCCCCCATCCATGTCCCTTGACTTGCCATTCTTGGCCAAGCTCTAAGGGGGTAGGAACAGGGCTGCTGAGTGTTCCTGGCCCTTATTTCAGCCACAAGGCTTGCACATGACAACTGAGGCTCCAGGAGGGTGTGTGACACTCCTGAGGGCACATATCCACTTGTTGGTAGAGCCAGCCCTAGAACTAGGACCACGCACCCGGGGAGGGTGGCCTGGTGGCCTCCCGCCAGCTCACCTGCCCCCGGGGCCTGTGCTCTCACGCAGTTTTGGCATTCAGCATGACGGCAGCGGCAATGACTGTGAGCCCGTTGGGAAACGGCCTTTCATCATGTCTCCACAGCTCCTGTATGACGCCGCCCCACTCACCTGGTCCCGTTGCAGCCGTGAATACATCACCAGGTTCCTTGAGTAAGTCCCTGCCCAGTCCCGGGCCCAAGACCCTGTCTCAGGGAGATCAGGGAGGGGCCCTGAGAAACCAGGTGGTGAGGTGTGTGGGGCACCTGATCCATGTGGGTCCCCAAGGGTGCTCCTGGATGAGACACGTGCCGCATCTTGGAAGGTGGACAGGACCTCCTGTGGTCCAGATGCGAGAAGCATCGTGCTCCCAGGAGAGGAAGGCAAGGCCGGGTGCAGACACAGGGCCAGGGGTCAGTAGTGTTCAGAGATGCCGCCCCTGAAGGAAGTGAGGCTGGAGCGCTGAGTGATCCCAGTGGGAAGCAGGGAGAGAGCTGAAAACCAAGGAAAAGAAAGGAACTATAAGCCGGGCGTGTTGGCGCACGCCTTTAATCCCAGCACTCTGGAGGCAGAGGTAGGAGGATCGCCATGAGTTCAAGGCCAGCCTGAGACTACAGAGTGAATTCCAGGTCAGCCTGGGCTAGAGCGAGACCCTACCTCGAGAAAGACCTAGAAACTACTATAGAAAGCTTTAGGGAGGGAGGGAGGGAGAGAGGGAGGGAGGGAGGGAGGGAGGGAGAATGAGAATGGGTATACAAACGAATTCCAGACTCATGCACCACTCTGGATTCTGGCTTACATGGTTACTGGGGATGGAACCCAGGCCTCCAGGCTTTGCAAGCAAGTGCCTTTTAACTGCTGAGCTATCTTTCCACCCCCAAATTCTTCATATAGCTTTTAGCATTCATCTCCACTTTGTACAAGGCTGGTTTTGTGGTGCCAAGGCTCGAACCCAGGGCCTCAGGCAGGCTAGGCAAGCGCTGGACCACTAAGTTGCATGCCCAGTCCATAGAACTAACTAGTTTTAGACTCAAACAAGAGCCTTTTTTGTTTTGTTTTGTTTTTCGAGGTAGGGTCTCGCTCTAGCTCAGGCTGACCTGGAATTCACTAAGCAGTCTCAGGGTGGCCTTGAACTCAACAGTGATCCTGCTTCTGGAGTGCTGGGATCAATGGCGTGCGCCACCATGCCTGGCCTAGAGAGCTTTTAATGTGGAGAACAGACATAGTTGTGTCTTCTGGAGTGGATTTTTCTGGGAGCGTGGAAATGCTGTACCAAATGAAACCATTTTTCTTTTGGATGTGTGCACATGGCTCCCAAGAGTCTACCTTTAGCTTACGATGAGTAAGGCAAGACCTAAAGGAGAGGATCTCTGTGACATCCTGTGTCATCATTGTTCAGCAGGGATGCAACTGAGTGTGAAAGCCAACCAACCAGGCCCCTTGGTCTGTCCTGTTTCCCAGAACGCCATCGCTTTCTTCCTTTGTTGGAAGCAAGTTCTGGTCCATTGGGGCGTGTGGCCCCTGAGGCTGCTGGTGTGACCTTCTTTGTCAGTTATGGGCATGACACACGCTCACCTTACATCGCTTTTTTTCTCACTGAACTTGGGGACACATGAGTGCTAGATGCAAATGGGGTGGCAAAGAATGGTGGACACAGACACTGTCTCCTCCTGTGTCCCATCAGAACTTGCCCACAAAGTGGTGCTTTAATTCAGGTGTCTCCCATGAACTTCTGTGCTTGATCCCCAGCTGATGGAATTTTGGAATTGGAGCCTTGTTGGAGGTGTGTTGTTGGGGGCAGGCTTATGGGGATTCTAGGCAGCTCCCCCTTGCCAGGGTTTGGCACACTCTCCCGCTGCTGTTGTCCACCCTCTGCTCATGCCATGGTTTTCCCTGCCATCATGGAGCTTCCCCTCAAGTCTATAAGTCAAAATAAACCCTTTCTCCACAAGCTGCTTTTTGGTCAGGTTCTTTCTGCCAGAAATGAGAAGTTAACTACAAGAGCAACAGTAGAATCTTTCTCTCTCTTTTTCTGATGTAGAGTCTCGCTCCAGTCCAGGCTGACCTAGAATTCACTGTAGTCTCAGGGTGGCCTCAAACTCCCAGAGATCCTCCTACCTCTGCCTCCCAAGTGCTGGGATTAAAGGCGTGAGCCACCACGCCCGGCGTAACAGTAGAATCTTAAGTGACCGGCCCTCACTTTTCCCCATCCCCACCATTTTCCTCTTGCCCACTGCTTTCATTGTATAGCTTTTTCTTTTCTTTTTTAAAAAATATTTTATTTATTCATTTTCAAGCAGAGATAGAGAGAGAGAGAGAGAGAGAGAGAGAGAGAGAGAGAGAGAGAGAGAGCGCATCAGGGCCACCACCTTGTGGGTCTGGCTTATGTGGGTCCTGGGGAATTGAACCTGGAGGCAAGTGCCTTAACCGCTGAGCCATCTCTCCAGCCCTGTATAGCTTTTTCTTATACATATACTTTCATCTTTCCTAAAAGCGTTTTGGTGGCTCACACCCAGAATTCCAGCACTCAGGAGGCTCAGGCAGGTGAATTGCTATGAGCTCAAGGCCAGCCTTGTGTACATAATGAATTCAGGACAATCCGGGCTACAGAGTGAGAGTCTCTCTCAAAAAAATAAAAACCTCTCAAAAAAAAACGAACAACCTTAAAGCATCTATAAACTGTTGTTTCTTATGTTTGTTTAGTTTAAATCTTTTTTTTTTTTTTTCCAAGGTAGGGTCTCACTCTAGTCCAGGCTGATCTGGAATTCACTCTGTAGTCTCAGGGTGGCTTTGAACTCACAGTAATGCTCCTACCTCTGCCTCTCAAGTGCTGGAATTAAAGGCATGCGCCACCATGCCCAGTGAGGTGAGATTTTTTTTAAAATATTTTATTTATTCATTTTCAAGCAGAGAGATACAGAGAGAGAGAGAGAGAGAGAGAGAGAGAGAGAGAGAGAGAGAGAGAGAGAGAGAGAGCGCCAGGGCCACCACCTTGTGGGTCTGGCTTATGTGGGTCCTGGGGAATTGAACCCAGGGCCTTAGGCACTGGAGGCAAGTGCCTTAACCGCCGAGCCATCTCTCCAGCCCTGAGATTTCTTTTTTAAAAAATAATTTAATAATTTATTTATTTGCAAGCATAGAGAGATAGAAGAGAGGCAGAGAGAAATGGGTGTGCCATAGCCTCCAGCCATTGCAAATGGACTCCAGATGCATCTTTGTGCATCTGGCTCCACGTGGGTACTGGGGAGTTGAATTCGGGTTGTCAGGTTCCACAGATAAGCCCCTTAATTGCTGAACCATCTCTCCAGCCCTGGGTTTTCTTTTTAGTATATGTTTTTAAAATTTGCCTGGTTTTCCTTGCCTCTCTAAGTCTTACAGTTTTTTTTTTTTTTATTTGCCTCTTTCTAGAACATAGACTGTCAGAAGGCAATCCCCACCAGATATCGTATAGTTCTGGACATCCCCCACTCCCCAAACTCCCCTGTGTCGTCCTGACACTTTCTAGTTCTGCCCTGAAGCTCTCGTGGAGGGTCTTTCTGTTTCCTGAGTGTCGTGCTATTTTTTTGGGGTGGGTGCATCTCTTTTTGATTCTTTTGTTTGGTCACTGGGCATCCTTTCAAACAGGTGTAAACGCTGTGCTTGTCTGAAGGTGTATTTATTTTTCCCTGCCATCTGCTTGATGATTTGAGTAACTCTCCCTTGGTGTGTAGAAGGCATCTGTCCATTGTAATCTAGTTTCCAACATTGCTGCTCAGACATCCCCTACCATTGTGATCTTTTAAGCCTTGATTGTGCCCATTAAAATGTCAGAAACTTTTGGGATTTCTCCTCTTTTCTTTCCTCCCTCCCTTTTCTTTTTTGATGATTTAACATTTCATAATTATGGTCTATTTTTAGATCTTGCTCTATTTTTATTTGGGGGGGGGCAGTACTCACCAGACCCTTTTAATCTAAAAACTCTTCCCCTTAACTGGGGTGGGTGTGGTGGTGCGTGCCTTTAGTCCCAGCACTTTTGGAAGGCTAAGGAAGGTAGGAGGATCCCTGGGAATTTGAGGCCAGAGAGTGAGTTCCAGGTCAGCCTGGGCTAGAGTGAGACCTTGCTCTGAAAATGCAAAAACAAAACCCTTATCTTCAATTCTTGGAAATCTCTTCATTTGGGGGAGGCATTTCTTTATGTTTATCTTCTACTCCTGTTAAAGGGATTTTTTTTTTTTTGAGATAGTCCAGGCTGGCCTTGAGCTTGCTATGTAGCCGAGGCTGGTCTTAAATTTCTGATTCTTCTGTTCCCACTTTCCTTCAGCGAGCTGCAAGCTTACAGGTGTGTGTCCCCATATCTGGTTCTCTTAAAAGTTTTGATATTTTTCTATATATTTTTTATTTCCTGAACTTTCAGTCTCACTAAACAGTTCTTTTATAATCCTGTTTTTAGTTCATGAATATGGTATCTTTTTTTCTTTTTCTTTTTCTTTTTTTTTTTTTTTTGAGGCAGGGTCTCATTCTCGCCCAGGTGTTTCTGAAAAAATTTCTTTGGATTTAAAAAACAAAACAAAACTTTCATGGGCTGTAGTCAGCTCTGGGGTTAAAGGTGTTTAATTGCAATATCTGCCATCTGAGTTTTAATTTCCCAGTATCCACGTAACGCCAAATGCACAAAGTGGCTAATGTGTCTGGAGTTTGTTTTCAGGGGCAAGAAGCCCTCACATGCCTATCCAGTCTCTTTCCCTCTCTCTCTATCTCTCTCAAATCAATCAAATACGAAAATAACTTTCAAATGTGTTGGCGTATTCATACATGGAAGGAGAAGCCGCATATGCATGGGAGCTCAGTGATGGAGTGAGTGCTGGTCGAGACAGATCTGAGGTCACTTTTCTGAGTGACTCAGTATCCCCAGAGAGCACTCTAGCCATCTCATTAGGAGAGTGTCATGTCTAGATGTCATATTTGGCATCCAGTAGGGCAGGGCTTGCTGGGTGTCTGACCCTTCACTGCGCATATGGTGACACGTGGCCAGGCTTTCTCTGTAGGTCCCCCTCCGTGAGTTCTTCTCGTGTCTGGTGACCCTGGTTCAGATACTGCCCGTCCCTTCTGCCGAGCAGCGTGGTGGCCACTACCTGGCCTCACAGGGTTGGACAGGGGACTGGAGATCTATCTGATTGGGTTTTAGCTGGGCTCTGTCCTCAGTTCTACTGCCCCCAGCCACCTAAGGGTCCCTGGGATGCCAGTTCCCGAGCCTTGTCGGGTTTTGCTTCTGTGTCTCTCCGTGTAGGCTCTTGGCTTCAATTCCATCGCCTGCTTGGCTCTCTGCTTCCCAGCTTCCAGAACTCTCCTGACATCTTTCACGCTGTCATCACCCTCTTATCCTTTGCCAGTGTGGATTTATGCCTTGTTTATGCCTTAAATGTCCGAGGAGCAGAACTTCAGAAGGCAGCAGAGACGGATCTGTCTGCTCAGTGTGCCACAGTCCACTAGACTCTTCAGGGGCATCCAGGGCCTCTTGCCAGGGGCAGCAAGGACCCAGGAAGAGGGATCCAGGCAGGAGATTGGTGGTTAAAACCTGGACTCTGGCCCAGACTACTTTCATTAGCCCTTAAGGCTCAAAAACTGGGGATGGGGCTGGAGAGATGGCTCAGAGGTTAAGGCACTTGCCTCCAGTGCCTAAGGCCCCCAGTTCAATTCCCCAGGACCCACGTAAACCAGACCCACAAGGTGGTGGCCCTGGTGCTCTCTCTCTCTCTCTCTCTCTCTTTCACTCTCTCTCTCTCTGCTTGAAAAATGAATAAATAAAATATTTTTTAAAATGGGGGTGATGGTGGATGGCTTCAGGTTTGCTGTGAGGGTTAAAGAAGAAAGTACCGGAAGCACTTAGCATAGCACCCACCACGTGGTAACAACAGTCAGCTATTCCTTTCCCACCGTCTCCAAGTGATCCATGGTCTGGACTTGAACCAGGGTGGAAGGATGGAGAAGGAGAATGGTTCCAAGACCAGAATAGTGGACACCCACAGGGGTTTTTCCCAGCCGCCCCACCCAGGATGCCACCCAGCACCCTGGCTCAGGGACAGACGAGCCTCTGTGCTCACTCAGCTGCTGGAATGTGTGAGGGCCTTGGCTCAGGGCCTAGGCTGAGGGTGGGCGGGCTCACAGAACCCCACAGCACACTGGAAGAGTCAGATGGAGGGAGGAACCACCCGAGGGCACTTGGGAGGAAAAGTCACCTGTTTCAGGCCTGGTATTGCTTCCCACTCCATCCTTGAGCATTGGGGGGAGGGTCCCCTAAGATGTATATCTGTCTGCATCCCTGCTCTTAGCCTGTCTCCTAGCTCGGGTGGGACAGGAGACAGGCTCTGCCCACATAGGGTGGGGAATTGAAGGAGGTGGCGGCAGTGTTTCTGTGGCTTGGGAGGCTCAGGCATGAGCAGACCACCCACTGTCTCTGCAGGACGACGCCCCGTATGGCTCCCTGCAAATATCCATTTACCAGCCATGTCCGAACCCAAGCTTCCCCTTGCTGTGCCCACAGACACCTGGGTCCGAGAGGCCTGTCGATGGCAGGGATGCTGTCCGCCTGCAGACCCTCACTATGCAGGGAAGCAGGCGGCATGGATGAGAACACAGGCAGACAGCCCTTAGGGCTCTGTGGGAAGGTGGAGAAGGACATGGACCTTTGCTAGATCCAGGCAGACAGGGGACACTCTTGGCTGATGATCACTGGGGGAGAGGGGGAGGGAGCTGGAGGGGAGTCTGACGAACCAGTCCAAGAGAGATGACCTGAAGAACCTCTGTGAGCTGAGAATGTTTTAGGGACTCTGGGGAAGCCCTGTCCTATATGGGGCCAGGGGATAGGGCAGGGTTTTACAAGGAGGGAGGAAGGCAGGCCTGGGGGTGTGTGGGGGTCCTTCACTCCCCCCAGGACTCTGATCAGTGACCCCAATGACCAGAACCCCCGGCTATCCAGAGAGACCGGTACACAGGTGGCCCGAGAGCTCCCTGAATCTGCAGTTTTCTTATCTACTCGGAACCCATGGGGGCCTAGTTAGCCCTGCTATAATTAGCACAAGCACGGGGTGGGGGCTCCCCTAGAGCAATGCTGACTGGTGTGGGGATCCGGGTGTTGTGTGTCAGCTGTGTGAGGAGCCTGGCAGTGAGCCAGCTAGAGGAAGAAAAGGCCGACTGCTGGCTGCTTCTGTGACTTCTCCAAAGTAGACATTACTATGGATATACTTCTATAGCTTGGGATCAGCCTCTTAGAGATGAGGACGTGAAAGTCCGGAGGAAGGGGAATGGGGGAGAGACACAAAGCCTCACAGTGTCCACAGCTAGGCAGAGAGTAGAGCTTGTATTTTTAAAAGATATTTTATTTATTCATTTTAGAGCAGAGAGAGAGAGGGAGAGAGGGAGAGAGAGAGAGAGAGAGAGAGAGAGAGAGAGAGAGAGAGAGAGAGAGAGAGAGCACACCAGGGCCACCACCTTGTGGGTCTGGCTTATGTGGGTCCTGGGGAATTGAACCTGGGACCTTAGGCACTGGAGGCAAGTTCCTTGACCGCTGAGCCACCTCTCCAGCCCTAGAGCTTGTATTTTTGACTCCAGGCTTTCCCTGGGCCTGTATGTTGTCCTGACTCTGAAAGTGGCCCCTCAGCGTCACACGTATACACCCAGTGGACTTGATAGGTAGTTTCTGCCCAGCTGTCCGGCAGCAGACCATAGGAGTCACAGTCCCTTCCTCTCTGCCAGACCCCATCACTGCCCTTCTTTCCTGGATTCCCCATCCTGCCTTCTTCCCTTGGGCCTCCTATGCTGGAAGCAAGCGATTCTGCCTCCCGCTCTCCATGCCAGGCCCCGTGTCTGTCCTTCAGGTCCTGACCCTTCTGTGGCCTGCAACCAAGTCCTTCCTGCGTGGCTGGGCCCTGGTGCTTTTATCTTCCTGGCTCAATTCTCCCCACGCTGTGGGACCCTCCTCCCACCGGCACTGGAGGGCTGGCAGTGTGCCCTTACACTCCTGCATCTGGTGTCCTGAGGGGCACCCAGTGAGGTGGACAGAAGTGTGGATTGGGGTCTGGGCCTGGGGCCCACCTGTGCACCTGTGCAGTCATACCAATGGGGGTTTGTGACAGACAGTTCTGCCAATGCTGGAGGAAGTAGGGCGTAACAGGCAGAGGGCCAGTCCCTTGGGTGGGGGGCAGGGCAGCTCCCAGGCTGTCTTCCAGGGGAGGGGACTGCTGGTGGGATCAGCCTTCCTCTGGTGGCTCGAGATCGCTTTTCTGGACAGGATTCTCAGGCCTTCTGTGGGATCAGCTGGGGCTTGGGGAGGCTCCAGAGGTGATGGTCTTCAGAGCCTTGTTCAGCCTGGCTTTGGGATCCCAGCTTGGAGCAGAGGGTTCCTGGAGCGTTGCTCTGAGTCACCGAGGGAAGGGTGTTGGGCTGCCCCCAAGAGGAAGGTTTTCACCAGCAGAGAGGTAGGGCAGAGGCGGGTGCCACGGCCTGCCATGGGGATGGCAGAGCCCAGGGGAGACGAGATGACAGTCTGCAGGGCCACTGTGCCGGGCTGGGTCACAAGACTGGCTGGTGGTTGTCTACCAGGTGGACAAGTGGAAGGCTTTGCGTGCTCGCCCACCTACTCCTGTCTTCCCACGGGTCTTCCCGCTGTGGCTTCTCCCATGGGTCTCAAGGTCAGAAAGACCCTTACCACCTCCTCCTGTCCCATGTCCACAGCCGCGGGTGGGGCATGTGTTTGGATGACGCTCCAACCAAGGACATCATTGACTTCCCCTCTGTGCCGCCCGGGGTCCTCTATGATGTGAGCCACCAGTGCCGCCTCCAGTATGGGGCCTCCTCGGCCTTCTGTGATGACATGGATGTGAGTGTGGGAGTCTGGGGAGCCCTCGGTCCCCACGGAGAGTCCCTGCGTGGTTAATAGGAGTGTTTCTGACTGACTGGCGACCACTTTCAGCGTCCACTGAGCCTGGAGGGGAGGCAGCCCGTGACATCACAGACCCAAAGGGGAAGGGCCCAGAGTAGGCGTGCACCTCTGGGGGTCCCTCCTATCCAAAGGCCTGCACGATGTGTCATCCCTATGGAGGGGTGCTCAGGGGACCCTGGGGGACAGTAGGGAGGGAGGGCAGGATAGGTGGCTTCACTAGAGAGGATATGAAGCTATGACGCATGCTTCCTCCCTGCAGAATGTCTGCCACACACTCTGGTGTTCTGTGGGGACCACCTGTCACTCCAAGCTGGATGCAGCAGTGGACGGCACCAGGTGTGGGGAGAGCAAGGTAGGAGGTACCCCCAGGCCCTGCTGTGTGTACTGTGCCCTGCCCAGCCAGACCTTCCTGGGGTCTATGTTGTCTTGTTGAGCCCTTGATGGCCCCCAGCACTCTCTGCTTCAAATCCTACCTGCTCAACAGAGAGACATGATTCCCTCCGCACCAGATGAGTCCTGGCTCAGCTTCGCCATGGGTGACTCCGAGGGGCCTCTCCACACCGTCCACCCTCTCCTGTGTTCTGAGACCCTCCCCACCTGCCTTGTCTCCTTGGGATGAGGGTGACTCCTAAGTGTGCTTCCGTCTGTCTCTCTCTAGTGGTGTCTCAATGGGGAGTGTGTCCCTGTGGGCTTCCAGCCCGAGGCTGTGGACGGTGGCTGGTCCGGCTGGAGTGCCTGGTCTCTCTGCTCCAGGACCTGCGGTGTGGGTGTCCAGAGTGCCGAGCGACAGTGCACCCAGCCAGTGTGAGGACAGGGCCCTGGGCGGGGGCTCTACTTGCTCAGCGCTGTTCCAGCCCGCGGCTCTCAGAAGTGTCCTTCAAATGGCCACGCCCAGGTGTCTGTCACCGAGAGCCACTTCCAGGGAGTGCGTTCCCAGTGCAGACCCCATTGCAGAGAGGGGACATTCTCCAAGAGCCTGGAGAAATGGACCAGTAGCCACACAGTGAAGCCACAGCTGGCCGGAGGGAGGCAGAGGGCTTGGAGGGCTCTGGGTTCAAATCCACCCCCACCTTCACATGAAGGACTTCATTTTTCCACCCCTTTTCTGGGCCTTGGCTTCCTGGGCTTTCTAAAGAGGAGCTGGCAGAGACCACTTAGTCAACCTCTTGCTAGTGTGGGGGAGGCACTGAACCCTCCCAGGCTGTGGGCAGCACTCAGCAGGGGCTGCCTAATGGCCCCTGAGACCCTCAGACCACAGGTCTGAGATGAGGTTGGCAATGGGGGAAGTGAACAGTGCTGAGGGGTGGCTGTGGCCTAGGGTAAGTTTCCCCATCTGAGAGGGGGCGCAGTGAGCCGAGGGGCTGTCAGCCCCATTGGATGAACTTGTTTGCTCCTGTCAGAGCCGGAATGGGAGTCACAGCCAGTCCCATCTCAGGCCTGGGCCCCTCCCCATGCCCTGCCCTCCAGCTCAGCCAGGGTGCAGGTCAGGTGCTAAGCCCCGGCTGCCTCTGGGAGTAAGTTAAACATAAGGTTGGGTCTTATAGGGCCAGTGCAGGTCAGTCCCCCTGCAGAGGCAGGACAAGCCCATCTTATAGATGAGGAAAACTGAGGCCCGGAGGATGATGCAACACCTGCCCAAGGTTCCAGCAGATCCCAAACTTCCTGCCGTCACCTCAGAGACCCCCTTGCAGACAGGGAGGATGTGTGTGGGACCGGGGGTGGCAGCCCACGAAGGCAGAGCAGTGTGTGAGAGGATGGGGGAGGCCTCCGGACATGGAGGAAGCGATGTCAGCATGCTCACCGTCCTCTCCTGCTCTCCTCACAGGCCCAAGTACAAGGGCAAGTACTGCGTAGGCGAGCGGAAGCGCTTCAGGCTCTGCAACCTGCAGGCCTGTCCTGCTGGCCGCCCCTCCTTCCGGCACCTCCAGTGCAGTCACTTTGACTCGATGCTGTATAAGGGCCAGCTGCACACATGGGTGCCTGTGGTCAATGATGGTAGGTCCTGCTGCCCAAGGGACACTGAAGCCTGGAGGGTGGGGGACATGGTGGGGGGGTGACCCGGTGTTACAGGCAGGAAGCTTAGACATCACCCCCGGCTCCTGGGGCTGTTGCTCATCCATTCCCAGCTCCCCAGTTTACAGCCTCGCACCCAGCTGGAGTCCCCAGTAGTGTGGGCATCTCAGGAGCCCCTGGCCTGTCACTGATGGTGGCCCCCATCATGCCTCCCCTTGGACCCTCAGAGAACCCCTGTGAGCTGCACTGCCGGCCCTCCAATGAATATTTTGCTGAGAAGCTTCGGGATGCTGTGGTGGATGGGACCCCCTGCTACCAGGGCCAGGCCAGCCGTGACCTCTGTATCAATGGCATCTGCAAGGTGTGCAGGGCAGCAAGGGGCATCTCAGCCCCACCATTCCCCAGTCGCGCTGGCAGTCACCAGGTCCTCCTCTGTCCTTCCTGGCCCCTTCCCAGACTGCACCATTGGGCTTCCCAGTCTCTCCCCTTTGATCTCTTAAGCCAAACCCCCTGCTCACTGCACCTGGCATTGGGCCTCCATGCTTAGCCTTGGCACTGCTGCCGTCCCACCTTGTCTCCACCGGTTGCCCTCTGCTTCTCCTGGGATGCCTGTCCGCACAGCTGTAGCGCGAATCCAGAGCCCAGGGAGTCCTCCTCTCCCATAGGTGGTGTGCAGGGCTCTGGGCCTGCTGAACAAACGCATTCAGTATTTGGTAACAGTCCTTATTTCTAGTGGCAATGCTGGCTGCCCTTCCTGCCCGGATTCCCAGCTACCTTCCTGACCCTGTCTCTTGCCCTCTACGTCACTGGCTTGGGCTCAGAGAAGGCCCAAGAGGGAAGTGCTAACTCAGTGCCTTTACTACTGAATCCTGTCTCTGGAAAATTTTGTGCTCACCTGCCCGTGTGTCAGCTCCCTGCCTTCTTGCAGACTTCCTTCCTTCCTTCCTTCCTTCCTTCCTTCCTTCCTTCCTTCCTTCCTTCCTTCTTTCCTTCCTTTTTTTTGGTTTTTCGAGGTAGGGTCTCGCTCTAGCCCAGGCTGACCTGGAATTCACTATGTAGTCTCAGGATGGCCTTGAACTCATGGCGATCCTCCTACCTCTGCCTCCTGAGTGCTGGGGTTAAAGGCGTGCATCATCACGACTGGCCCTTTCTTTAAAAAAATATTTATTTATTTATTTGCAAGGAGAGAGAGAGAGAGAGAGAGAGAGAGAGAGAGAGAGAGAAGAGAAGAGAAGAGAGACAGAGGACAGAGAGCATGTGCACACCAGGGTCTCTAGCACTGCAAACAAACTCCAGACCCATGCGCCCCTTTGTGCATCTTGCTTACGTGGGGACTGGGGAACTGAACTCGGGTTGTTAGGCTCTGCAGGCAGGTGCCTTAACCGCTGAGCCATCCCTCTAGTCCTCTTGCAGCCTTTTCTAATACAGCCTGCCTTAAGGGATGGACTGATGGGGAAACTGAGGCTCAGGGAAGAGGAGCTCATCTGGTGTCAGCATGGCTGGCAGGGAGCCCCCACGTGTCTGGGGTCCAAAGGGGCCTGGCAGCCAGTCCACGGGGCTCCCTCTCCCTGTGTTGCAGAATGTGGGCTGTGACTTTGAGATCGACTCAGGTGCCGTGGAGGACCGCTGTGGCGTATGTCATGGCAATGGCTCCACCTGCCACACCGTGAGCGGGACCTTCCAGGAGGCTGAGGGTCTGGGTATGGCTGGGGCTGCTGGGGTGTGTAGGGTGCCTATAACCTGTCACCCCCTCCTTGTCTCCCTCATCCCCTTCATCCCCTCCGGCCCCCTGGTCCTCACCCAGAGTCCTTGCCTGGCCTGAATTCTTGCAGAAGCCCAGGGGACCTTGGCTCAGGTATAGACCTGTCTTTCCAGCAGGGCCTTCTAGGTTTGTGAGTGGCCCCCCCAGTCCTTTCCAGTGATTGCTGTCTTATGAGACTTCAAAGACCTCCTCCCCCAGCCTTGGGAGGCCTACGTGCCAACTGTGTGCTCAGTGATAGACACTCTGTGTTAAAGAGCTCACAGCCTCCCAGGGTGACAGAACCTTCCTTCCCTGCGACAAATTCTGGGGGCAGGGGAAACACCAAGGAAGATGTCCTGACCTGGGAGGTAGGAGATGAGGGAGAAGGCACCCCAGCTGGAGGAAAGCTTGCGCCAGAGCTCTGAGGCAAGACCGTGTACACTGTGCCTGGCTCTGTATGCCAGGTGGGCAAGCTGTGAGGCTGGAATGCCGGGCTTGGTGGCCCTGTGTTTCTTCCCAGAGCTGTGCACTTGCCTTAGCTCCCACATCCCAGAAGCGGGGATGCCGGGGCCCATGGTAGGCCTGTTTCCTCCAGGTTTTCACAGGCACAGTGCTGGGAGTAGCACCAGGCACGCATGGCCCAGTCATGTTGGCTTTCTAGAAAGGTCATGCAGGTTTCTGCTGTTGGGCACGGGCTAGCCTTGTGACCAGTTCAGTCCCCAGGAGAGGACTGCTGGGCCAAGGCGGCAGGATTTGTGAGACCTTTCGAAGGAGCCTTTGAGGAGCTCACGATGTTTACATGAGCAGCGGATGGAGGGAGGAGGTGGGGACAGCCTTGGCATAACCCCTGCCAACAGGGTACGTGGACGTGGGGTTGATTCCCACCGGAGCACGTGACATCATCATTGAAGAGGTGGCCGAGGCTGCCAACTTCCTGGCCCTGCGGAGCGAGGACCCTGATAAGTACTTCCTCAATGGCGGCTGGACCATCCAGTGGAACGGAGACTACCAGGTGGCGGGCACCACGTTCACCTACGCTCGCATGGGTAACTGGGAGAACCTCACATCTCCAGGCCCCACCAGTGAGCCTATCTGGATCCAGGTGCCTGCCTCCCAAGGCTGGATGGGGGAGCAAAAGGGGTCCCGGGACCTGGGAATATAGGTCTGTGGCTGTATCTTTGGGGACACTCCTCTCAGAGCATGCTTCTGAGTCAGGTCCTACTTTTGGGGCCTCCAGGCCTCTGCCTGCGTTTTCCCATCTCCAGAGTGGCTCCTCAGTAGAGCCCAGCTCCTGGATGTGGCTGGGGATGACCCCTAGGGGATACTTAATCTGGGGGCAGGTCCTGGGCGGATGGAGAGGAGACAGACCTCCTCATAGGTCCCCCACCTGCCCTCTCCAGCTGCTGTTCCAGGAGAGCAACCCCGGGGTGCGCTACGAGTACACCATCCAAAGGGAGGCTAGTGCCCCGCCGCCTGAGTTCTCCTGGCACTATGGGCCCTGGAGCAAGTGCACGGTCACGTGTGGCACAGGTACGTTCAGAGACACCGCCACTCCTCTGAGCTTCTCCTCACCGATCTTTTCATCTGTGCCAGGCACAGGCTGGGTCTGCACGTGTGTGACCTCTTGCATTGGTCACCTCAGGGTTTTGAGGTGTCTCATAGCTGAGGCTCAGAAAACAAGCTGTCCCAAGCCACAGCTAAGGGAGAAATGGGGCTGGGTGTCTTGGAGGGGAGACCACGGAGGCCCACTTTCCTGCCATCAGAGGCAGTGATGGGGTTCTGTTCCAGGAGGGTCTGTGCAGTGGGGACACCCTGGGCACCAGGCTGAGTCCCCTTGGGCCCCCAGGTGTGCAGAGACAGAGCGTGTTCTGCATGGAGCAGCAGATGGGGCTTGTGGATGAGGGACACTGTGACCCCCTGGACCGGCCTGATGACCTCCAGAGGAAGTGCAGCGAGGAGCCCTGCCCTGCCAGGTGAGCTTGTCTCCTCCCAACTCCTGATTCCCAGGGGTCCTGCATCGAAGATCCTGGAGGCCCCCGGGATGAGAGGGCGCGGCTCCTGGACTATTCCTAAAACGGAAGCACGCACGGGCCTGTGGTACTGACTTGGACCTGGGGTGCCACCGGACAGCCAGCCTATCTTGTGTTAGCCCCTCCCTCCTCCCTTCTCTTTGGATCCCTGATGTAGAATCAGGCCCGAGCCTTGTCCAGGTTCCCTAGGCTGTGAGTGGCAGGAGTGAGAGCTGTGCCCTGTGGCTGGGTTTTAGGGACAAAGCAGTGATTTGGGCTTGGCACTCTGGAGTATTATCCACTGGACTCAGCCCTGCCCCAGCCCAAATGCCAAAGGTTTAGAGCCCTGCCTAGCCCTTCATACAAGCCTGATGCCAGCTATATCCTACCATGCTGACACCATGGTGTATCTTGTGCTAGGTGGTGGGCAGGGGAGTGGCAGCCATGCTCCCGTTCCTGTGGACTCAGGGGCATCTCTCAGCGCACCGTGCTCTGCCTCCGCAGCGTGGGACTGGATGAGCAGAGTGCCCTTGAGTCGCCTGCCTGTGAACACCTTCCCCGGCCCCCATCTGAAACCCCATGCAACCTTCACGTGCCCTGTCCTGGCACTTGGGCGGTGGGGAACTGGTCTCAGGTGAGTGTGGCGAGGGGAGGGGTCTGTCCCTGGAACCACTGTTTGCTTTGGCTACAGGCAATCAGATAGCCCGCATGGAGTCCTTACAGTCGGGAGGGCACCTGGGGCATTCCAGGGACATTCCCTAGTCTCAGAGCCTTGGAATCAGGATGCCCCTGGCATACATACCATGACCATAAGCCATCCACTCAGAGCCCAAGAAGTCTGGCTGAGACCTCTGCCACTCTGCCAGCAGTGGGTAGGCTATGCCATCACACCCAGCTTCCCTTGGCTGGCCTGACCCCCTCACTGGCCTCTCCTGCAGTGCTCTGTGACGTGTGGGGCTGGCACTCAGCACCGAAGTGTCCTCTGCACCAATGACACTGATGTCCCCTGTGATGAGGCCAATCGACCAGCAAGTGAGGCCACCTGCTCTCTGTCACACTGCCCATGGCACCCGGACATGCTGGATGCCGACAGCTCTGGCAGTGGCTCCTCCAGCCCCGAGCTCTTCAATGAAGTTGACTTTATCCCACGCCACCTGGCCCCACGCCCTTCACCTGCCTCCTCCCCAGAGCCGGCTGGCATCAGCAATGCCATTGATGAGGACCCACCGGGGCCCGTGTTTGTGGATGACTTCTACTACGACTACAATTTCATTAACTTCCACGAGGACCTCTCTTATGGGCCCTTTGAAGAGGCCCACCCAGACCTGGTGCATGCAGAGGGTTGGACGGTCCCTCCCCAGAGCAGTCCTTCAGAGCCCCCCTCAGACACCTCTGTGCCTTCCACGGGGCCTCCTGAAACGGAGGAGGATGAAGTGCCAGAAGCTCGGTCCCCTGGCCCCTGGCCCAGCCAGGGTGGCTACACCCCATCCCCAGTGTTGGAGCAGACCCCTGGGAAGCTCTTAGTCAATTTCTTGTCTGAGGATGTCCCCTTGGAAGCCCCTGAACTTGGGCTTCCCAGCCTGCTCTGGCCCCCTGCTTCAGTCGATGGTGTGGAGACGGCCGCTGACCCCTGGACCCCAGATGAGTTGCTAGTGAGTGAGGAGAGCCAGAGCCAGCCACCACCTCCATGGTTAGACAGGACTGAGGTCTCCAGGGAGGAGAATACCTCAGGCGGCAGAACATCCCATGTGTCCGAAGGCCCCACCCCCACGTGGCCCCCTCCACCCTCCCTCAGCATCACCCATGCCTTCCCTAGTCCTGGCATGGTGGAGCTGTGGACAGCAGGGACTGTGGCCTGGGACCCTGTGCACAGTGAGCTGTGGCCCACCGTGGCTCCTCCCCCACCTCCTCCGGTGGCCACCATGCCAGGGATCTGGGTCCCAGACAGCCCCTCGGAGCCAATCCCAGGACTGGGCTCCCAGGACCTGAAGACACTGGCGGTGCCGGGCAGCTTCCTTCTTAGCCCGGGACCTGGGGATCAGCCTGAGCACCCCAGCCCTGAGGGGCCCCTGGGCACGTCGGCTCAGGATGCTCACACCAACAGCAGCAGAGACCCTGTGGCTGAGCCTCTGAAGCCCAGACTGACAGAGAATGGCTCCTCCCCAGGCCTGCTGCCCGCTGGGAATGCCACCTGGCAAGTGGGAGACTGGAGCCAGGCAAGTGGTGTGGGGCCGAGGGGAAGGGTGGGGAGTCAGAGCAGGACGTGGGGACTCAGTTTCCTCATGTGGCAGTGAGCAGAACAGGACGCAACTCTGTCCCTCTTGCTGCCTGGGGGTAATAGACAGGACAATCCTGTCCATCTTGTCTGGGGGGAGGGGGAGAAGGTGGCAGCCATGGTGGGCAGAGGTTCCTTGAGGCAGGAAGGAAGAGCGTTGTTCTCTCACGGAAAGCCTAGGGTCGCCTGGGGACTAGATTATCCCATTGGGCCTCAGTTTCCCATCTGAGCAATGGAAGTGGAGTGAAGGGACCCATTTGCCAGAGTCTTGAGTCCCCCAGACCCATTCCTAGGCAGCGCAGGGCTTCAGAGACGCCGTAGCAGGTGCAAGCAGGCACAGCCGGAAGGGACGGCCCCACGCTGGCCTGCAGACCCCCTGCTAGCTGTGTCTAAGGAAGTCCCCCACCCCACGGCACCCAGGAGGGCTCAGCGGGTTTAGTGCCACTCCAGGCTCTGCTCCTCAGGGCCTCGTGGTATGGAGTTGCATGACCTTCCTCAGGTCCCCAGACTGTGACAGTAGGTCAGCCCAGCCTGTTTAGATCCCCAGTTTTGCAGTGAGAAGAGCAGGCTGTGGCCCAACCATAGGGCCCAGACTTCCTTCCCTGGTGACTTCCGGAAGCCACAGGAAGGCCATGTTGGTGGGCCTAGAGGAGCCCTGTGAGCAGACATAGTTGACTGCTGCTGGGAGGTGGGTAGAGGAGTCCATCTTGCAGATAAAAATTTGGGGTTCAGAAACTGAGGTGGGGCAGTACCTGGCAGGGTCGGGGTCTGTCGGTGCTTACAGCCCGTGTGGCCCACAGTGTTCCACCACCTGTGGCCTGGGTGCCATCTGGAGGTCGGTGCGCTGCAGTTCTGGCCGGGATGAGGACTGCACCCCTGCTGGTCGGCCACAACCTGCCCGCCACTGCCACCTGCGTCCCTGTGCTGCGTGGCACACGGGCAACTGGAGTAAGGTGCGTGGTGACAGAGCCCCGGGCTCCCCAGTGGGGGAGGAGACCTCCATGCTGTCCGAGCTCTCGATCCTGTTTGGGCCTCATCTTCCTCTTCGTGTCTCTGTATCTTTCTCCATCGTCTTTGGGCTGCTTTCCTCCACCTGCTGTCGGAGTCTCTCTGGAGGGGTCTGATGCCTGTCCCTGTGCCGCCTCACTCATCCAGGCTGTCTACCTACGTGTGTTTTGGGTCCTTAGTGCTCCCGTAACTGTGGCGGAGGGTCCTCCACACGGGACGTGCAGTGTGTGGACACAAGGGACCTCCGGCCTCTGCGGCCCTTCCACTGCCAGCCTGGATCTGCAAAGCCACCCGCCCGCCAGCCTTGTGGGACCCAAGCGTGCCTCAGCTGGTACATCTCTTCCTGGAGGGAGGTGAGGCCTGGGCTTGTGGGGTGGGGACCGGGGACCCCTCGGACCTTGGCTGGGCCAGCCTGATGCCTCCTGTGTCACGCCAGTGTTCCGAGGCCTGTGGTGGCGGTGAACAGCAGCGCCTGGTGACTTGCCCGGAGCCAGGCCTCTGTGAAGAGTCGCTGAGACCCAACGCCACGAGGCCCTGCAACACCCACCCCTGCACGCAGTGGGTTGTGGGGCCCTGGGGCCAGGTAAGCTGGGCATCCCGGGAGAAGTAGGAAGCAAGCCTCCTGTTTGAAGCATTGCAGAATTAGTTGTTGGATGTGTGCTCCGCCCTGGCCTCTCTGTGGTCATTGCAGATGCAGCAATTACCGGGTGAAGCCTTTGCCTGTGCCAGGGACAGAGATGGAGGGAAAATGGCCGTGTGCCTGGATGTTGGGGACACTTTCTGTAGAGAGGACTTTGGGTTGAGATCTGAAGGGAGGAGTCAGCAATGCCAACGAGGGGATAGAAAACAGCAAGTGAAGAGTCCTGAGGCAGGAACTGTGGGAGCCATGAGGGGATAAGGTGTTCTGGGGGATGGAGCAGAAGGAGGAAGTCGGGCCCTTGAGGAGTGGGTTAGAGCAGGGCTCTACCAGGCCTGTTAGGAGCTGACTGATTCCAGAAGCTCATTTGGGCCTGGAGTCAGCTGGGCCTCGAATGACTCTAGGCAGATGGCTTTGCCTTGCTCTATCTAGGTCACTGTTTTCCAATCTGTAAAATGGGGGCAGCGTGAAGGAAGGTTAGGAGGATTCAATAAAGCCCGGAGCCTGCCCCATGCCAGCATAGACTAGATCTGAGAGGACCGGGCTGATTCAGGCTGGTGGCCCTGGCTGGCTGAGAAACTTTCTGCCCTCTCTCTGTTGTATGTCACCATGTCCCTTGGGCACTGTGATGTCTCATCCAAGTTTCTACCCAGGCCCCTGGGGCAGGTCTGGTGTGAGTGGCTTTCCCTGCTGCTCTCACCCTGTTCCCGCTGCCGAGAACAGATCCTGTTAGGGAGACCAGGGTCCTTGGGAGTCCAGGGATGCTCGGTCCCCCACTGTGAGGGCTGGCCCTGGGGACACTCCTTTCTTTTCTTCCCACTCAGTGCTCAGCTCCTTGTGGTGGTGGCGTCCAGCGGCGTCTGGTCAAGTGTATCAACACCCAGACAGGGTTGACTGAAGAAGACAGTGACCAGTGTGGCCATGAGGCATGGCCTGAGAGTTCACGGCCGTGTGGTACCGAGGACTGTGAGCTGGTTGAGCCTCCACGTGAGTGCCCTCACTCCTCGCTCTGCATAGCGGGAGGATGGCTGGGCACTGGGGGGCATCCAGTTATCACCCCACAGTAGAGGCCACATGGCCTACAGTAGCCATGAGGTCATAAGATGCCAGGGTGTGCTGGGAATCGGCCAAGGGGAATCCCAGCCAAGGGAGCATCCTGCAGACAGCTAGGCGAAGCTGTGACCTCAGGCAAACTCTTGGAGTCTCAGTCCCCTGTGAGGCCAGGATGTCCTTGGGGCTGTATGGATTCCCAATCAACCCAGAAGGACCACCTGGAGTGGCCGGTGGACTCACAGGAAGCCCCTTCCCGCCAGACGCCTCCTGCTTCCAGCAGCTATGGGCTTCCTGGCCAGCTGGGTCCTCCCGGCGGAAGGCCCTGAGCCAGAGGTGGCTCTGGACACTGCCTCCTCCCTTCCTGCAGCAGAGCTGAGCACAGGAAAAGTGTGGCCTTGGAGGCCCACCTGGGTACCCTTACCCAGCTCCATGGCCTTCATTTCCTCAGGCATCAAGGAGCTACCAACCCTCATCCTGTATAAGTAGGGAGTGAGGGCACCTAGGAGGTACTCAGGCTAGGTGACGTTCCCTTCCTGTGGCAGCCACTTTTGTCCTCCATTGCAGGGAGGGTCTAAGGCTGCCCTGGACAGCCAAGGGGACTCAGAGGCTTGACATTGTGTGTGTGAACAGCTGCTCCTCTCCTGGCTTGCTGCCCGGTTCCTGTGACAGAGGCCGTGGCTGTGGCCATGGTCAGGCACAGGCCTCCATCTGCTTCCTCTTCTTGCTCAGCACAGCCGATTCTACCAACAGCTGGCTCTTGGTGGCCCTCACTCAGAGCCAGAATGACCACCACTGTGGCATGCTGTCCTTGCCTCTGGCCAGGACGCCTTCTTGCCTCAAAGCCCAGGGAAAATGCCAGCCTGTGCTTGCTAAGCTGCCCCCTACGAGTCTCTCAGATGGCTCCTGGCACGGCCAAGCTGGGTGCTGCACCACAGCGCTTGCCTTCAGGGCTGAAGGTGACCATGGCGCCTGCCCCTCACACCAGGACTGACAGGGGGTTGGGACACATGGGGAGAGGGCAGGAGGTGAAGCCCATTAGGACAAGCAGAAGGGCGTACAGCACCCCTCCTTCCCGGGGGCTTGAACCCAGGCTCTCATGTCCACCAATGGCCTGTGTGGCCCTGCTAGGGACAGAACTGGCTTAGACGGCTCTGGCCTTGCAAGGTCTCCAGGGTGAAGTGGGCCAGTAGTGGCTTATGGGGGTGCTCAGGTTGGGGTCTCCAGTGAAGGAAGGATGCCAACCAAGCAGGAATCTCGGATCGTGAGACCCTGGAGTTCTCGGGATGTTTGGATGGCGTGTAAGTCTGGCAGTCCTGGAGACTCCAGGGTGTGTGTGGTGATTGTGAGTAGACAGTGGACAAGCCTGGTCACATCCACTTCCCTACGGAGGTGGGGCTGTGAGAGGAAACCTCCGCCAGAGTGCTGCAGCCTGCCCGAGGTCACCCAGGGCGACAGCCAGGGTGGGGGAGCCGGCCCGTTGCCTTGTGCCCGCTGCCGTACCTGGGGAGGTCCCAGCCAGGGCTAGCCGCTGCCCTCCTGTCGTTCCTTCCCGGGGAGTTTGCAGCAGCCGCAGCATTGGGAACCAGGCCAGGGCTCTGGAGGCAAGCCATTCACTAAAATAGCTCTCCCTGGAGAGCCCTCTAAGCTTGAACACCTGGCAAGCAGAAGGGTTTGCCAAACCCCTC
Source organism: Zapus hudsonius (assembly GCA_004024765.1). Taxonomy (NCBI): domain Eukaryota; kingdom Metazoa; phylum Chordata; class Mammalia; order Rodentia; family Dipodidae; genus Zapus; species Zapus hudsonius. The sequence continues at coordinate 30,819 of PVHP010004934.1, forward strand.
CTCCCCAGGGGCCTGCACCCACTCTCTGGACTTCACGGCCCAGCTAAGTGGCAGTGGGTTTGGCAGCAGAGCAGGGCACATGGGCTGAGGGAAGGTGGTGGGAATGGGGACGAAGATAGACTCAGATGAAGATGGGCTGGGGCGTCACCCTTGTGCAGGTTCCTTGGTTTCTCACGGCCACCCTGGGCAGTTAGGGATAGACCAGCAGTTAGGGTAAGCCTGGGAGGGACTGGTGGGATGGGGTCTGCAATGGCTGGGAGCTGAGGATTCTGAAACCAGGGTAACTCCTCCAGAAATGGGTCTCCTTATGCCTGAGATCGGGTTGCTGGTCTTAAGGCTGTGGCACCCCTGCTGTATGGGTGGTGAGGCCTGATTCTGGGTGTCTTGCCCACTGGCCCTTTACCACCCTGTTCTGTCCCCAGGCTGTGAGCGGGATCGCCTGTCCTTTGGTTTCTGTGAGACGCTGCGCCTACTGGGTCGCTGCCAGCTGCCCACCATCCGTGCCCAGTGCTGCCGCTCGTGTCCCCCGCTTGGACGTGGGGCTCCCTCCCGAGGCCATCAGCGGGTGGCCCGGCGCTGACCAAAGGCCTGGCCCGCCCACATGCCAGGATGCACAGACAGACTGATGCACAAGACACACAGACCTCAGCGCCCCACCATGGGCTGCAGCAGACCCCTGCTCCTCACGCCCTAATGGTGCTAAAACACACCCTCCCCCCCACAGTTGGCTGGGGACTCCCTCAGAAAAGGTATTTTTTTATTCTAACAGTTTGTGCATTTATTATTTGACATAAAAGAGCATCTACCGTTCAAAGCAGCCTGGCTTTGTCTTGGATTTGGGGATTCTCCAACATGACCACCCCTCCCCCCGCCAGTTTGTAGGATGGTCCCGACCCTTGCTCTACATGTTCCTTGCCCTCCTGGGGTCAATCAGGGTTGGCACAGAGGAGAGCATCCGATGTAGGCATGGAAGGTCCCCTAGTGGGTAGAGGGTGGGCATATCTGTAGAGGTTTAGGCAATTGGGTAGGAAGGTCTTTTCCATGGGGGGCAGGGAGGGGAGGGAGGAGAGAGGCCCAGGGAGTCTGCCCACTGTCCTCAGAGGAGCTTTGCATGGGGATGGGGCCATGTGCCCATAAGCAGTAGAGTTCATCTGTCACCCACAGTGACCGGCCCTAACACAATGGTGATGGGGTCAAGGTGCCTGTGGGCACCTGCCCGACCCACTGATAAGAGTGACGCTGGGCTTTAAGGTGCTTGGAAGGGAGTTCTGGGTCTTTGCCAAAGGAACAGAGGCATTGCTGTCCTCCCAGGCACAGCCTGGATCTGCCTTCTCTCTCGCTGTGAGCCTTGGTTCCCTGTCCCCTCCCAAGTTATGTCACTTCAAGCTTCAGGCATGGGGGGGGCAACAAGTCTCACATTCTATTCTCAACACCAAGGAGCATGTGGTCACTTGGGGCTGGCAGTGTGTGGGCATGTCCACAATCATGAGACACTGTCCCAGGACTTGCCCTTACTGGAAGGAGTAGGGAGAGTGGAAGCAGGGGCGGCTCCAGAGCAGCATGCCCGCCTTTCAGGTGAGAAGCCTACAGTGAGGGAAGTGCCTAGCCCAAGGGTACACGCTCTGGTGACATGGGCCCCATCTAGGCCTAACTCTGCATCCCCTGTGCTGAGCTTGGGGCTCCGGGCAGGCTCACATTGGCTTTGCCCTTTTTGGACAGTCTTTTGGAGGTCATTTGGGAGAGTGAGTCATGGGGGCTTGCGTGCATCCATGCACCACCATGCTGAGGGTGGAGGAGTGTGGGCTTGCTTCCTGCCTGTGTTTGCAGCAGCCCTTCTGATCAAGGAGGCCCTGGGGACCTGAAATCTGAGTAATCGCTTCGCAGGGCTTTGCCTGATCAAACCCATGGCAACTTCTCATAAGGGACAAGGAACAGGACATGTTTCCTTTCTCCCGACCCATGTACAGAAACCAGCACTGTGGCAGAGTCCCGGGGTCCCTGACCCAGCTCAACTGTAGAAGCTCACAGCCTTGCTGGGTCCATGTTCCCCAAGAGGAGCAGCTTACCAGGTCCAGGCATGCTCAGACCAAGTCCTGGCTGGAGCTGCCCTCCAGGACCCCCCCCCCCCATGGAGACATTTGGTCCTAATCATTCTTGGGTTTTTCCAGTGGTGGCTGGGGGTGTCTCCAGTAGCAGCTGGATCTGAGCTGTCAGTCCAGACAGGAGGCAAACAAGCTGTGACTCAGGCAGGACATGCACAGCTGGCGGAGAAGGGTGCTTGTCCTCTGGGGGCACTTAGTACACGGGCAGTGAAGGCCCCACTCCTGGCATTGCCATCAGCCCCTGCCTGCAGCTTGGCCATCGCAGTCCAGGGCTACCTCTGCTAACAAAGGCATCCTGTCCCTCCTGCCCAATTTTAGGGACCCTCAGAGTCACCAAGCTGGCAGATTGGAGAGGTCTCTTAACAGCCGTTCTGTGCTGGAACACAAGCAATTACAAATGCATCTCAAGGCAGATGTTATATAAACTCATTTTATTTCTTCCTTTATAATTCCAAAATCTTATCTGAAGATCAGCACAGAAGCTGTTGTGATAGGAAAGGCCAGAGTCACCTACCTGGCAGTGTGCCCTGCAGCCTTCCAGTTGCTCAGAAGGGGTGGAACCTCTGGCAGACACTGGGCTTGCGTCCAGCCTCCGCCTTCAAGGACTTCCCCCGCTAGGCCCAGCACACGAGGAAGATGGCATTATACAAAGCAATGGGGATTTGTGCAGGAATACAAACACTTAGCTAACAGAAACAGACAGGGTATTGCCTAGAGAACTTCCTATGTCAATATAATGGTGGTTGACACCAGAGAAGCTTCTGGCAACCATGACTACAAGCAGCGCTGAGGCTGCCTGGAGTGAACGGAAGGGAAAAGGTGGCATTGGAAAGAGACCGGTTTGGGAGGCTCAGGTTTATATAAATACATACTAGGAAGTCATGCACACAAAATAGAACTTGTTATATAAAATAGTTGTACAGAATCTAGAAAACCCCTTGATAAAATAGACTATAAAAATATAAATTGTAGTGAAAATATATAAAAGTGTGAGCAGGCTCTCTTCATAAAAATGTCACCATCAGTTGGGGCATTGGCAGTTGCCACCAGCTGGGGTGAGGAGGGTGGGTGAGTTTGGGTTTCTCAGGAGGCACACCAGCCAGGGCCTGCAGGCTGCGTGTGAGCAGTTCAGATGGACAGCGGCGGGAGGCATCCCTTGCCAGAAGGGGCAAGTGCTATGGTGGCCAGTGGAGGTCAGGGCACCCCGAGGCCACTGCAGGGGAAGAACAGTGAGACCTACGCCTCTGGGATGAGCCAGCACCACCCTGTTCCCAGACTAGAAGGTCAACCATTCCCTCAGCCCTCCAAACAATGAGCCTCCAAGTGTCCCCAGTCCATTTCCTCCAGGACTGTTCTTTTGTGATGCCATCTGGCCACCGATGACCACTTGGGAATGGCTCCCAGCCCCGCGGGGTTTATGATGTGTGCTAGCTGCTGGGAACAGAGCCTCACGCCCTCAGTACCCCAGGTGCTCTTAAGATACACGTTTCTAGGACACACAGGACAAAACAAGCCCATTTCTAAGGGCAGCATTTCATATTTGGACTGGCATCTTCCAGGGGGCAACAGCTTGGCAGCTAGGGCTGAGTCACAGCCCCAACTGCAGCCCTAGTGTGCCCCCTCAGCAGCTGCCCCCAGGCTTCTCCACAGTTTGGACCCAACAGCTCTGAGAGCAGTGAGACTATTGTCCAGTTCAGACAGCTTCTTGAAGAAGCCGGGCCTCTAAGAGGCCTTAAACACCCCCAAAGACACAAGGATATAAACACACTTCTGATACCTAAAAGAGACAGGCTTTTGGCTAAATACAGAGACCAGCTCCCTCTATACAATAAGAAATGAAGCAGATTGTAAAGGAGTTGAACTCAGTCTAGTATGACTGAAAAATCAACTGAGCCGCGAAACTGCTTAAAAGTTGACAATAAAAATAACAGGAAAACCAGTCATGGAAAAAGCACTTCTTGAAACTGCCTTGCTTAGTCTGAGTGTGTTTATAGTAATTGTTTCCCATTATTTCTAGGTAGTGTAAGATTGTTTCCCTTGTGTTCCAATAATACTGTGACAGAATGTTTTCTCCTGCTGTCCACCCACCAGGGACGGTCCAGGAAGAGACAAAAGGAACCTTCCTTGCTCAGAGCTGCCCTCTGAGCTTCCAAAAGGTCTGACAAGCCAGAGGCCACAGTGACCCTTCATTCTTGCTGAGGATGATCTGGGCAGGAGTGAGACAGCTCACACAAGCCTTGTTCCCAAGCACTGGGGCTTCCAAACCCAAGCTGCTGACAGTCAGCCACCCCACTTTTCAGCTGGGCAGAGGAGACGCCAGAGTCCTGGCCACCATGGCAAAGCTGTGGTTACTGCCGTCCACTTCAAGCCACCTCTGAAAGCTCCCCATGTCCCCTCAAGCCATAGGTCACCTCTCAGGTCAGAGATGTGCCAGGCCCTGGGTAAGCAGGCTGGCAATGAGAAGTGTGGGGCTGGTTGCAGAGGCTCCCTCCCCACCAGAGCGAAAGCTAGCCCAGGGAATGTGGTGGCAGCCTGGAGCCTCCAGCAGAAGGCTCCGGGCTTTTTGGGGAAGACCATTTAGAAGGTTTGTGCTTCATTTTCTAATTTCCTTTTCACATGGACCTGTCCCCTGAAGCTGCCACACTCTGAAGCTGCCAGCCTGTGAGGGAGAGCGAGCTCGGGGATACATGTGGCAGAGGAGGGTTGTTGCAGAGACCCCTCCCCACTGGCAGATGCTGTAAACAGGCTCTTGGGAATGGCAAGCATGGCTGTGACGCGTGCAACCAAATGTCATGGCATGGAGAGGGCTGTAAACAGGTCAGACCCCTGCCCCCTGAGTGAGAATGACGAGGTGCAGCCTGGCCTCGGACGTCTGCCAGCAGAGCCGACATTCTGCCCTGTTGAGGGCTTGATGGAGGGATGTCACCTTGGAATGTGCCTGCAGTCAACCTTTCGGGCACACTGGCTGTGAAGGCAAGGAGAGCGATGTCCTGGGGCTGGGGTCCACTCAAGTGTCTTCCTCCTCATCACTGACCAACTCGCCTTTGTCAGGGCTGGCGTCCCGCTCGCGCAGGAAGTCCTCGCGGATGGCCTCCAGCTCGGTCAGCTCCAGCCGGACCTTCTCCAAGTGGTAGGCTCGCCGGTTCCGGATCTGGCGCAGGGGGAAGGGGTTCAGGTCCCCAAAGGAGATGCTGATCAGCTTCCTGTCAGGACAGAGGCAAAGTGAGCATCAGCAGTGCTCACCAAGGTGGGAAGGACCACAGTGGCTGAAGGGAAGTCCCCCGAGGGTGTAGCTGAGCTAAGACACTTTTTGGCTTAATTCTTCATCTGCATTTTGAAGGCAACAGCAGTGTAACCCCCACATGCTTCCCAAGTTTAGGCATTATTAACCGTCTGGTGTCAGCTCAGTGACAGCGAGGTCTCAGGCCCAGCAGTGCAAGGCAGGCCATGCTCAGGAAGCCGGTCTTGGGACCCTGCCAGCAGCATGCTGGTCTACAGGGGCAAGAGGCACACATGGTGTGTTGGGGCAGCAACTGACAAGAAATGGTTTGAAGTTGTGATGTCATGCTCTGATCCTAGGTCAGTGGTTTATTCCAGTAGGATGCCTGGTGCTTCTCTCCAACACTCATAGGTTAGCCACATGGCTCCCTGGCTCACAAGAGGGGCAGAGCTGGGAGCACTGGAAGGCAGGCCCCTTCCCAGCCGGCCCCAGCACACTTGCTTCCCAACAGCAGGGGCTTATTCCCTGCCTGTCAGCAGAGGCCCTGGAAATGTGCTGGCTCAGAAAGGCTGTCAGGGCCCAGATGTCAGGAGGACTTCCTCCCTGTCTCTGTCAGAAGCAGACCATCTGCTCCTTTGCTACTTGGGCTGCATTTGACATAAGTGTGCAAAGGAAGGATGCACGAGCCCTTGGGATTCTCCTTTTCATATTTAAGCATTCTCTCTTGCAAGATGAAAGGTGAGAAAGGCCAACTTTACTTGAAGACCAAGTTCCTGGTGTATTATAAGACGGGTGAGCATCAGAAGTTAGGGTAGTCCTGACCACAGTGCCACTTCATGCCCAGCTCTGCTGAACCCCAAGAGAGAAAATACTGGCCCAGGACTGGGTCCATACCACCTGCAGTTCCAGATCAGGTTCCATGAGCCAGAGTCCTACAGAATTCTTCCACTTCCCAAAGAAAGTGAACATGGGACGCTGCATCATCATTTGAACTAAATCCTCCAGTCAGATACAGCTGCCTGGGTCCGGGCTACAGCACGAGGTCTGCTGTGCAATTCTCAGCTCCTCTTGGGCTCCCAGAAATCTGACTACAAAGATCAGTTCAACCTCATTTCATCAGGTGTCTCCTGAACGCACCTGGCTGTGGAATTCCCTCCATCCTTGGTAAGAGCTATCCCAGTTCTATAGAACCCCAGCTCCTCGGGGAGCTCATTAAAACACTGGGGCTCCAGCAGAAATGTGGGGCAGGACACCTGCAGCCTTCAGCCGCAGTGAGGTGAGCCTGCGGGGACTCATGAATGCATCTGGGAGCTCCTGGTCAGATGGCCTGGACTTAACACAGCACAGAGGAAAGCTGCACCAAGGCCTGGCACAAGGTGGCGCTGCAGGGTTGAGCAAGGCAGAGGCTGCCTAGCTGGGCCAGCAGGGGAGGAGGGGTCTCCTGAGAGCCAGCCCAAGGCTGTTGGGGGGGGGGGGAACGACAGGTTTTGTCTCTGGAACCCAAATGTTGTCAGTGCTATGTTCACTCAGTACAAGAGTTCATTCAATGTCAGTAATCTTGACCAATGTGAAATTAACAAAACCCCTCACAGCTCAACCTGCAGCCTGGCATCAGTCTTCCACAGGCCGACATTTCTCATCGGTTATTCTAGAAACCAGTCTAGGACTATTTAAAAAACCCTCTTGCCGGGCGTGGTGGTGCACGCCTTTAATCCCAGCACTCTGGAGGCAGAGATAGAAGGATCACCGTGAGTTCAAGGCCACCCTGAGACTACATAGTGAATTCCAGGTCAGCCTGGGCTAGAGCGAGACCCTACCTCGAAAAACCGAAAAACAAAACAAAATAAAACAAAAAAAACCTCTTCCCAGAGGAAAGAGCCTGAGCCCCCCAGGAGCAGGGATGGCCTCCCAGAAGCCTTGTATGGCCTCAGCCAGCCACTTCCGAGGTCCACCTCAGCTGCCAGGGCCAGAACAGCCATTTTTGTGGCTCAGGGGGCACAGGAAACAGCCGTGTTGCTTGGGAGGAAGGGAGCAAAATGGTTCAGGAACACTCGGCTGCTCAAGCCAGAAGTACTGGGTCTTCCAAGTTCAAGTCCTCCACTCTCTTCTATCTGCCCTTTTCTCCGTCTAGGTCATCTCTCCAGGCTGCTGCCACTCTCTTTCCCAGACCCCTCTAACAGCCATTCTCCCATGCCTGAGCCTGCAGTGACTTCCCAACACCCTTACAACGAAGCCCCCAGGCCTGAGCACAGTCCACAAGAGCCAGAGCAACCCAGCTGTGTGGCCTTCAGCCACGAGTGCCAGCCTGGCCCCTTCCACCACCCCTGAACATACATACTCGCGTTCACACCCCTGTGCTGCCCGGAGGTCACCTCTGCTTAGCCTGGGCTTTCTCATCTCAGCATGGACTAACTGAGGCCAAGTTCAGGAGCTGTTCCTCATCTGTCATCCCAGTGCCTGAATCAGGCTCTGCCCTCTCACAGAGACCCAGCAAATGTAGACATACTTCTGCTTTTGGTTAAGTAAAGGATAAAACCGCCCTTATCTCAGCGCTTCTCTAGTCTCTCAAAGGGCACAGGACTTCCCATGTCTTTCTCCTCTCTCATGCAGCACATGGATGTCTGAGGACAGAGAGGCAGACTATCATGGAGGCAAGGACAGCAGGGTGTGGTGGCACACACATTTATTTAATCCCAGCTTCAGGAGGATCACCATGAGTTCAAGGCCATCCTGAGACTACACAGTGAATTTCAGGTCAGCCTGGGCTAGAGTGAGACCCTACCTCGAAACCCCCCCCCCAAAAAAAAAAGACAAAACAAAAAAAGCGAAAACCAAACAACCAACCAAAAAGCCAAGGCCACACACCCCTGTCTGAGGACCGAGGACTCACCTGGCATCCAAGACAGTCCGAGTGAAGGAGCGGAGGTACTTGAATATGGACATGGAGTCCTGCAGTTTCAGGATCTCTTCTTCCTTGTACTTGAAAAGTGCCAAGGCGAAACGGAAAATAACCTGTGGGAAGGCCAGGGAAATCACACTGTGGCTCCAGGCACAAGGCTGGAATTTGAATTTGGGGACAAGGGTCTTGAACACTCCACCTGGGGCAGACACTTGAACTGAAGGGCAATTTCCATGACAGGACCAAGGTCCTTAGTACAGGAAAATAAACCCTGTGCTTTTCAACAATTTAGCCCAAATCTCCCTCTGAAGTATTCTTCTGTAGAATCCTTCCACATTCCACCCATCTTTGCAGTCAACAGAGAGTATGGAACTAAAGTCATTTTTACAAAAAGTCAGAGCTGGGGAGGGGGGCCATTTCTGACTCTGAGTCTTGCCAAGCTTCACCTGCACAGGTGCTTTCTGTCTCAGCTGGTGAACAAGGTCCAAGTCACTGGCTTTGAACATGGTAAAGCAACCAGTGTATTTTACCGATTTCTTCTGAGGCCAGGGGAACAGACTCCTGGTGACCTTGTAAACCCAGGCAGCTTCCTACATATCTGTGGGTGTGGGTGCCTGCACCAGCCTTCATTTTGTTCTCTTAAGAAAGCTGATGTTTACAGGGTCAAACTGCTCATCAACCTCTTCACTTGTGGCCCAATAGGAACATGCGGATGTCCTGCTGAAATTCTTTGTAATGATAGAGTATAAAATTGCACAATGTTGGACACTGAGGCTTTTTGTTTTGCTTTTTTTTTTTTTTTTTGAGGTAGGGTCTCGCTCTAGCCCAGGCTGACCTGGAATTCACTCTTTAGTCTCAGGGTGGCCTTGACCCACATCCATCCACCTACCTCTGCCTCCTGAGTGCTGGATTAAAGGTGTGCGCCACCACTCCCAGCTGACACTGAGCTTGAGTATGGGGTAATAAGACATTCAGCTTTGCTGTGGGAGTTTAAACTCATAAGGCCCTTCTTTAGGGAAATCTGGTGTTACCCCAACACCACAGTTGGAAAAACCCTTGACCTTGTACTTTAAAAAATTAATTATTGTGTGCGTGCATGCCATGGTGCTATGCGCTATAGTAAGTGCGTAGAGGCCAGAGGATGACTTTCAGGCTGCTTCTTGCTTTCCACCCTGCTCCCAAGCAGGGACTCTCATTCACCACTCCATTCATGAGCTTCTGGGAAGCCCTCCTGCTTCCAACCACCTTTTCATTGTAGGCGCACTGGGGTTATAGAAACCCAGCACAGCTTTCAGCTCTTCTGTGGGTACTCAGAGTTGCATGGCAAGCACTCCGTGTACTGAGCCACTTCCCCATCCTCGACCTGCACTTTAGGGTTAAGCTACTACAGTGCACTGCACATAGGTAGAAAGAAGAATGTCTCAGGAGAGCCAGCACAGCACCGAGTGAAGCGGCAAGACGTTGGAAACAACCTAAGTACCGCCATTGGAGGCTGCTATATAAAAAGAAAATACTACGTATGAATAAGCCCTGTATGCCCTGATATGGACCTATCTCCAAGACACAGTAAGTTTATAAAAAGTTAGGTATGGATAAAGTACCAGGAGGAAGCTATACAATAAAATTTGGGGGAGCCATGGAGACCTCCTTCCCACTACATACACTTAGTTATGTTTTAACACCCAAATGTACTGGGCACGGTGGCACATGCCTTTAGTACCAGCACTTGAGATAAGGTAGGAGGATTGCTGTAAATTCAAGGTCAGCCTGGGACTACAGAGTTCCAGGTTAGCTTGGATGAACGTGAGACCCTGCCACAAAAAAAAGTGCTACTTAATTATAAATTGTGTGTGTGTGGTTCTGGATGAAAACTAGGGCCATAGGCATGCTAGGCAAGGGCTCTACCACTGAGCCACGTTCCTCAAAGTCTGATTTTTATAAAGCGCAGTAGAATAGACTAGGCAGGAAGCCCTGAGCATGTGCATGGTCCCGTGCTGGTTAGATCCCTGGGCCTCCATCTCTCCACTCAGTGGCCATGACACTGATATCCTTGGACAGATGTCAGGCTCAGACTGCAAATGACTAAAGCCTCCAGGGCCTAGCCCAGGGCTTGCCGCACAGTGGTGCGTGCAGGAGTGCCTGCTGCTAGGGACTAAGTAAGACAAAGCAGGCTAGCAAGTGCTCTACCGCTGCTGCATCTGAGCCCAGACTGAGTGGGATTTTTCGGCTAGTTGGTTTTGAGATGGCCTCACTAAGTAGCCCTAGTTGGCTGGCAACTTGTTACGTGGAGCAGGCTGACCTTGAACTTGTGCTCTTCCTGCCTTTCAAGTGCTGGGATTATCGGCATGTGCCTCTATGTCTGGCTTCATACTGAAGTGTGGGTGTGGGTGTGTGTATTTGTGGTGTATGCACGTACTGGAGGACAACCTTGGAGTATCAGTCTTCACCTTGTTTGAGACGGGGCCTCTTCCACCACCATCCCCCACTCTCTCTTGGCCACTGTGAATCTAGACTACCTGGCCCACAAGCTTTAGGATTCTCCTGACTTTTCCTCCCATTGCCAAAGACACACTGAGATTACAGAGCTTGCCAGCTTTCCATGGTCCTGGGGCTCCAAGCTGCGATGGCCAGGCTTGTGCAGCAGGTGCTTTCAGCTATGGAGCCATCTCCCAAGCCCTGAAGTGTTTCTGACGACCGCACACCACACCAAGATCGCTTTGGTGCTGTGGTGGCTTTATGAGTTCCAGCCACTCTGTCACTGCTAACACTGCCCGTGTCAGTCTGTCTGTCTGAGAAGTGCTGAGTGGAGAAAACCTACCTTTGGTCCCTCATAAAGAAATGAGTCCCATATCTTAAAGAGGACGTCACTGACGACACTGTCCACAAACACCACCAGGAACCAGTTGAAGGTGATGAGGGTATAGTCCACTTTGTACTGCTCCAAATGGGTATGCAGTCGAGGCAGCTTCTCACTCATGAGGTCTCTGAACACCCTCTGGTCTACCTGGAGAGGGAACAAAGGAGAGAATGTCTGGGATCTGCCACAGCACCAGGCGAGTAAGCAGACAGACACTGGACCCATTTCAAATGGGACTCGTCACAGGGCCAGGCTGCTCTGTGAACCACGGGCAGCCGACCTCAAATGCCATGGGATAAGTAAAGAAAGTGGCTCACTCTCCACAGGGCACAGGGAGGTGAGGAGTGACACAGCCTGAAATCAGTTTCTGCACTCAAACAATCCTGGAAAACAGGCCAAGAGCCAGCAGGATGGTGTGGGCCTTCTAACCCACCTGTAAATAGAGGTGGCGTGGACCTAAAGGGCCACAAACCCGAGTCTCAGATGCATTTGGCAAAATGAGTCTTGGGCCAAAGAGAAAGCCTGACATTACCCCCTGTGTTCATGCAACAAACATTCAGCAGGCTGAGTGGCAGTGTGGGCAGCAGGAACTTGAGTTCGAGGGTCTTGCCTGTGGATCTTGGCTCTAGCACTTTCTAGCTGCGTCCACACATCTGCAAATGGCTCTAAAGTTCTGTGTTCACCTGGAAAAGTTCATAACTCTCTACCTACTGGAATATCATGAGGATTAAAAATGACTATTGTAACCTAGCGATCCCAAGACAGGTGGCTACAGCCACAAAGTGTCAGGTAAAGCCAGGAGCCCATGCTGAGCAGAGGACTGCTAAGGTTTAAGAATGACCTTCAGGACAGCTGGGCATAAGGATTAGCATAACTGTGGTCATGGCCCTGTAGAGATATGTTCATGGAGTGTTCTGGAGCCCAAGGACAGGTCCCACTTAAACCTAAAAGAGAAACAGAGCTCAGGCCTCCCGGGGGAAGGGTGGAAGGCTAGTCACAGAGGTGATTCTGTCACACTGAGGGGATTTCCCTGCTTTTGTCGGTGACCCACATAAAAATATCTGACTTCAAACATGACCCAGTCAATACACATCTCTTTGTTTATAAATCAGAAACAATTTCATGAAACAATGCTTAACCTCCTACAGTGGGACCCAGATGCCTTCAATTCCAGTCTAATTTTATCTGACACACAGAAGGTCAACACCCCCTAGTAAGCCCATTTCCCTGCAGGGCAGGATAACTGCAACAGGAAGGCTGGGTTGGCAGGCCAGGAGCCCCAGATGAGGGTCTTGTTATGACCCCTGGCCACCTTGCTGAAGACTAGAACCAGAGAGCAGGGGATGGAGGAGGGCACACAGACCTTTGTAACTACTTAGAGGTCACAGCAGTGGAATATAACTGCCCTTTGTGAGAAAGAAGAAAAGGTACTTGTACTTTCCAGCTTGAGAGCAGGACACAGAAAGGGCAAAGGTATGGGGCCCTGAGGCCAGAGCAGAGGAGGAAGGGTGGACTGTGAAGACAAGGACCAGCCAAGGCCAAGGCCCCTCATCAGGTGGCCCCAGGCCTACACTTATGCTGGAGGAGCCACCGCAGGTGAAGTGGGAAGGAGGGTGAAGGTCATGGACAGGCCAGCCAGCAGTTCCAAGACAGTGGTGCCTCCTCAGGGTTGCATAACACATCAGTGGGTACTGAGAGCTGAGCTAGGCCATCCTCTCAGGCGCTGCTGATGGGGGTATCGTTTGGATGGTGAATTCGGAGACCAATTTGGCACCATCTAGACACTGAAAGTAATCACACCTAGAACAAGTCTACCCTACGAGTGAGCATGCCCCTGCCAGACTTGCATGCCAGTCAAGTTAGGACACAAAATGTGAGCATTATTGGAATTACTGGAATATTAACAAAACTAGAGAGTCTAGACAAGTGTTAAAATAACATTTTTTAAATATTCTTTTTAAGGACAATCCAAAACTTTTAAAAGTCAACTGCTTCATTTCGTTGGAAGTTCTGTTTTTCTTTAAATAAAAACTTTGAGGGGAAAAATTCTGTTTTAGAAAGCACAGTGTATTTAGTCAGGGTTCTCTAGAGGAAACAGAGTTGATAGAATAGATTGTAGTGCCAACAATAGCAGTCTGCAGGCCCACAGGTGAAGGAACCTGTCATGGTTTGATCCAGGTGTCCCCCACAAACAAATGAATGTGTTGATAGATCGATCCTCAGCTGATGGCAGTTTGGGTTTTACAACCTCGATAAAGCTTTGTTGTTGGAGGCGGGCTTATGGGGTTATAAGCCAGCTTCCCTTGCCAGTATTTGGCACACCTTCCTGCTATTTCCAGTGCTGTGGCGGAGGTGATGTCCACCCCTCTGCTCATGCCATCGTTTTCCTTGCCAGGATAGAGTCTTCCCTCGAGTCAAATAAACCCTTTTCTCCACAAGCCGCTTTTGTTTGGGTTCTTTTGGTGCAGCAACTAGAAAGCTGACTGCAACAGTTTTGGTATCAGGAGTGGGGTCATCTGTTGCTGCTGGAACCCTGATTCTGTGGCTTTGGACTTTTTGGAAGTGATCTGCAGGAGGAATATGGAAGGATTTGAAACCTTGTCCTAAGAGATGCCTCGCAGTGTTGTGAGCACAGCTTCATGGAAGAACTATGGACTGTGAGGTTTGGCTTACAAGGGTGAGAAAGAACTTTGCCAGGACTGTGCCAGAAGCCGTTTGTGTGAGACGCTTGCTGCATTCTGCCTGCCTGTGTCCTGAGAACCTGTGCAGGATTGTTTTACGTAAAGATGGACTGGTGTGAGCAGATGGAGATGGCACAGAAAGAAAGATCTTTGGGTTGAAACTACTGCCCATTTACCTGCAATTGTTTGAGAGATTAATTACAACCATTGAGATTGGGCCAGCTGGTCTGCATTGGAGCAACAGGAAGAATGCAGATCCTTTGAAGTAAGGGGCCTGAATGCTTTGTTCCCACCTGGTTCTGTGGAGTATAACAAATGCAAGAAGAGGGTCATTGGATTTGCAACACAGTTTTGTTTTTGAAAAATGGCCATCGGCGTGTGAGGCAGGTGTGCTAGGTTGCCTGCATGGAGCCCAATGGCCCCATGAGGATGAACTGTGGGTTGCAATGGAGACCCAAAGAATTCCAGGACTATGGATGGGTGCCAAGGCGAGCTGCCAGCACCGGATGAAATTTTTCCGGACTGTGAGTAGCCGAGCTGGAGGGGCAGATTTGAATCTCCGAGAGACTTTTTATTGGTTAGAATTATTGAACTTGGAGTTAGAGATTGATGGTGCCCTGCTTGTTTTAAATCTTGTATTGGTTCATTCTGTTTTTGCTGTGCCTCATGTTTTGCAGTGTGAATGTTCTGTGCCATTACGGGTTTATTTTTGGTATTATGGCTCAGTTGAAAGCTGTGGGGACTTAAGAGTTGAGCTGGACATATTGTATTTACATCATGTATGATTATTCGTTTGTGGGGGTCAGAGGCGGACTGTCATGGTTTGATCCAGGTGTCCCCCACAAACAAATGAATGTGTTCTGACAGATCGATCCTCAGCTGATGGCAGTTTGGGTTTTACAACCTCGATGAAGCTGTGTTGTTGGGGGTGGGCTTATGGGGTTATAAGCCAGCTTCCCCTTGCCAGTATTTGGCACACCTTCCTGCTACTGTTTGCAGTACTGTGGTAGTGATGATGTCCACCCTCTGCTCATGTCATCATTTTCCCTGCCAGGATGGAGCTTGCCCTCAAGTCCGTAACTCCCATCAGCAGCTTTTGGTTGGGTTCTTTTCCATGCAGTGGCGAGAAAGTTGATGACAACATGTGAACTTGGGACCAGATGTGCAAGACTGGGTTGTCTCTCTGTTGGTGACCAGTGGGCTGAAAAGACAACCTGGTCTTCTCAGAGATTAAACAGCCAGGCTCAGAGCTGGAACCGGCCATCACAGACAAAAGCCACCCTCACAGGGTTAACCTGGGCCACACTCCAGCTGCAGTTCTACAAGCTGGAGATGAGGCACAGGGTTTAGAAAGTACCTGCGATCCTAAAAGAGTCTTTGTGTAATAGTCTCGAGGCATGAAGACTTCCACGATAGCAACCAGACACCAGAAAGCGTCTTCTTGTTCCAAGTAAAGGAGAGCCACCGCCACCAACCTGCAAGCCAGCGGAGAACAAGGTCAGGGCCACCTGTCTTTACCCAGGTGTTTGCTGCAGCCGTTTTCATCCACACGACCAAAGCAATTTCTAGTTCTCCAATCAAGAACAGTGAGTGAGTGTTCCCGTGCAAGTGAGAACCTCCTAGAATTTGAGACGCAAAGCCACATTCCTCGGACCCTGTCACTTGGTTTTTGTTCAAAGATGAAGTTATTTCCCTCTGAACTTACAAGAAGTGTTTTCACTGTGACATCTTGCTTTTGTAGAGAATTCTTTGAGTTCATTGCTCAAGAAGTTCTAATGAATCCTTTCATTTATTTTTAAAAAATAAAACCTAGGATGAATGTAAGCACAGAGTACAAAACAGCTTAGAATCTGTATTTAAAATCCGTCCAGTTTCCACACTGAAGGAAGGACCAAGACCCAGCTGAGGAGTTTCTGAAGAGCTGCATTAGGATATATGTGTGGGGAGACCATATGTCTTCTTTCTTCCAAGCTATTCATAATGGACACTTGGGCTCAACTGTTTATATGTTGTCACTAACTCAAAGGTTGCTGCTGGGCACAGTAGATGACAACTGTAATCCCAGTTACTCAGGAGGCTGAGGCTGAGGCTGAGGCAGGCCAGCCTGGGTAAAGTGGCAAGACTCTGTCTTGAAACTGAAAATGAAGGTGTGCATGTGTGTGTGTGTGGGGGTGGGGTGGGAATATAGCTCAGTTATACAGTGATTGCCTAGTCCATCTCTGGACTTGGATCCAATCCTCAGCACTACAGAAGGCATGGCCTGGGAATGTATTCAGTGGCAAAGGCCCTGGGTTCAATTCCTGGTAGTGGTGGGGTAGGGAGGAGATTACTAATCTTGGAATCCCAAATCTGGCTCCATGTGGGCATTTGGGGCAGAGGTGAGAGAAAAGGCCCCTCTCTACTTAGCTGAAATCCAAGAACCTCTATCCCATGTCACTCATAGGAACAACAACAACAACAAAAAAAAAACCCTCCCTTTCTCAGAATTTGCACCTCACACTTTCTTTAATGAAGTTATAAAAGCCCAATCTCAAAAATACAAAAGAGGGACAACAAAAAAAATCCCTGGGCTGGTGGCAAAGGGATGCCAGTCATCCTGAAAGGAACAGAGCAAGGTGACAGCCAGGGGATGAATACAGAGAAAACAGCTCCTGAAAGCACAGAAACCAAATCCATGGCACTGAGGATGTCAGGAAAATGGGGCTGAGTCCAAAACAAGAGTTTTTTTGGACACCATTTAGATGAACTGATGCTGAAATGATAGGCTCGACTCATCTCAAAAAGCTCAAGTTCTCTTCCTGACATCTGGGGACCTGTACCAAAAATTCTGAAGAACAAAAATCCCCAAATAGATAAAAATCCAGAGGCGTTAACATGGGAGGGGTGAAGGTGAGAACAGCAGGTTCTAGCTACCTGGAAGATTATAGGATCAGTGTAGAACTGACTCCATAACAATACCAGGCAAGCAAGGGTGCTACTGAACCCTAACAGGTAGCTCCAGAGTCATCCCTAGGATTCCCTGGTCCCAGAGAGTCAATTAAGTACACAATGTGAACTGAGGTTTAAGAAAAGCTGTTTTAGGCAGTACCCTACTTACAGACTCATTTCTTAAGGAGCAGCTTAGGAGCAGCTGAAGTTAATAACGTCCTGTATTATCAACTAATGTAATCAAATCCTTCTGACCTAAAACCCAAGTGTGAGGAAAAAAACAAGAAAAATTGGGACTCCAGCTGTCTTATGTGAACTTGACTTTTGTGTTTCTATCAGTGCTGGGACTGAAGCAGGGTCTTACTTGTGTCCAGAATACAGTCTACACTGAACGTATAGGTTCCCACTGCTTTCTGAAAGCATCTTGGTTTCCTGATTTATTCTATAACGGGGCTGCTCCATCATTAACTTTCTGGCTGCCACATGCTAGGGAGATGGCTCAGCGGTGGAAGGCACTTACTTGGTAAAGCCTGATGGCCCAGGTTCAATTCCCCAGCGCCCACATAAAGCCAGATGCAAAAATGGCTCATGTGTCTGGAGTCTGTGAGCATAGACACATACGCAAATAAATTTAAAAAGTCAAAGCTGGATCTCTCACCCCTATAATCCCAGCACTTTGGAGGTACAGGCAAGAGGCTCAGAAGTTCAAGGTCATCCTCAGTTACACAGCCAGCCTGGGATACATGAGACCCTGTCTCGAAAACAAAACAGAAAACTTTCTTGTCACCATCCATCCCTTCTTTCCCTCCAAACACTGGCTTTGCTTGGCCATCCAGGCAGTGCCTGGTGCCCAGGGGTTCTTGAAATGGCAGATGGGAGTGCTGTGGCTGACACCCACCTGTTCAAGCCTTGGCAGTAGCCGATATCGGGATTCCGCCAGGAGAAGGCCAGCAGGACGCTGCGCAGCTTCTGAATGCCTTCGGAGGTGGGGCAGGAGTAATGCTTGTTGTTGGGCAGAGTCCGCAGCAGGTCCAGCTCAATCTGCTTGGAGGCCGGGTTCTGCTTCTCTAGCGCCTTCTGAAGCAAGGCCTGGAAGTAGCCTGGCTCCGTGCTGTCCTTGAACTTCTTCGTGTGAAGGTCCACGCACCACTTCCACACCTTGGAGCGGTGCTCGTGGGGAATGCCTGCGCGGATCAGGTTCTTCAACTCTGGTGAGCACACCATCTCCCTGTTCATTGTGCTCGCAAAGTAGTTTTCCCACTTGACTCCCGTGGAAACTTCCTGATTTTCTGTGAGGTACAGAGTCTTCAGGTCCAACGCCCGGACCCTGGCGACCAACTTCTCTTCCTCGTCATCATCGGGGACAGTCCTAAACCCATAAATATCATACTCGCTGTTGAGAGATGACAGAAGGGAAGATGAAAGTGGCATAGTTTTAACAAAAGGTGCAGAGAACCTAGCACCCGCCCCATGCACACGTGACAGCCTGACCTATGACCAGGCATGTCACACTACTGAGCAAAACCAGAATTCTCTATGGAAAAAATGAAATGATTTCTTTTTTGTTTGTTTGTTTTTTGAGGTAGAGTTTCACTCTAGCTCAGGCTGGCCTCAAACTCACAGCAATCCTCCTACCTCTGCCTCCTGATTGCTGGGATTAAAGGTGTGTGCCACCACGCCTGGCGAGATCTAGTCTTGACACTATGCAAGAGGAACAAAGTCAATTCCAGATAGATGGTTTAGACCCCTAAATGTGAAAAACATAGAAAATACAAGCCATATGCCCAAAACAAGACACCTATAATCCCAGTACTTGGGAGGCTGAGGCAGGAGGATAGTGAATTTGAGGCAAGCCTCGGTAAACTTAGCCAGACTCTGTCTCTCTCTAAAAAGAAAAAAAAATACAGAAAAAAGAGATGCATATATGAGTACATCAATGTACATTTATATATTTATACATCATATATACATGGAATAACTTCATGCTTTAAGAGCTTTATAGATTGACAGAGAAAGAGATAGACAGGTAGATAAGATTCTTGCTATGTTGCCCAGGTTGGCCTCAAGCAACCCTTCTGCCTTAGTTTCCCAGGTAGCTGGGATTACAGCAATGTGCCACCCACCTGGACAAAAGATAGCATTTTAAAATGTAAAACAAGGAAGAAAATATTGTAAGGTGTTTGTATGAATAGGAACTAAGGCACTGGCAGGCTGGTGACCTCACAGACATTAACATCCTAAATTTCTGGCATGTGTGTCTATGTGACATGGCAACAGGACTGTTACAGATGACATGAAGGTTAAATTGATGAGACCGTCTGGGCTACTGAGGGACCTGATAACACACGAGCTCTCCAAGGAGACAGGGAATGGAAAGATCAGAGAAGGACAATGGAAGACTCAGGAGAGACGGGAGGTGGGCAGGGGCTGGACCAGCTGCCCTGGGCCATGGGCCACGGAGTGCAGGAGGACTCCAGAAGCTGAGAGCCAGTGAGGAAATGGAGACTAGCCTTACATCTTCCAGAAACTGTACTCAGTCAATATCTTGAATGATAAAGGGCATGAACATTCAGAAAGGAACCTAGACCTTGACTAAGCTTTGGTTTCCATCCAGTTAGATCCCTATTGACCTTTGGGCCTACTTACTGTGTGAAATGAATTTGGGTTGTTTTAAGCCACTCAGTTTGGGATAACTGCTTACGGCAGCATTAGCAACAGAAGCTTTGACATGGTGAGTGTAAAACTCACACGAATACTTTGAAAATCAAATCTAGCAGAATCGAAGCTGTATATTCCTTCCATGTATAGATTCCAGTGTCTACACCCTGGAGGAACTCTCTTGGGCACATGGATGCATGTACCATAATGGCCACTGCATCACTGTTTGTGACAAGGACAAAGAAAGATCCTAAGTGTCCTCCATGAGGGAAAGGAATCAAGACACTGTGGTCTACTCATCCAGTGAAGTTCTATGAAGCAGAATGCTCCCTTCATGCACACAGTTCCCCGTCAGACTAGCTCAGGGAGGACAGCATCCACTGCAAAGAGCCACAGGTGGTGTGGCTATGAGTGGGGGTCCTATACATACCACCCACAGGCTGTGACTTGGGATGAGCTAAAACACCTCCCAACCCCGGCTTCGTCACCACTGCTGAGCATCCAATAAGGTTTTGCATGTGAGCCACTTAGCACAGGTCCTGCACCCAGCACACCTTGAAAACATGTTCTATGACAACGGTGTTGGGCACATTTGGCCAGTATATTTCTGCCATCTGAGTAGCCCAGACAATGCTGGCAGCTGCTACGAGCTCAGAGAAAGGAGAAAGCATGTCTCCCTTGAAGGAAAGCAAGGCTTTGCCGGGGCTGGGGGAAAGCAGTGAGGAAAACTGCAGGAAGCAAGGCCCTTATTCAAGAAAAGAAGAGGTTGCAGAAAGCAAACCTGAAGATTTCTAGCTCCAACATCCTCTGAGTCTCATTTTTTCAGAAAACAGGAGCTGGGGAAACGGCCGTTTCTAAAGGCATTTGCTTGCAAAGCCTGCCAGCCTAGATTTGAATCCCTAATACCCATGTAAAGCCAGATGCAAACAGTGGCACATGAGGCTGAAGAAATGGCTCAGTGGTTAAGGTGTTTGCCTACACAGCCTAATGACCCACGTTCGATTCCCCAGTGCCCACATAAAGCCACATGGACAAAGTGACGCCTGTGCCTGGAGTTTGTTTGCAGTGGCTGGAGGCCCTGAGGCTCCCATTCTGTTTCTCTTCTATTTCTCTCTGATTGCAAATAAATAAATAAAAATATTTTTTAAAAAGGTATGCATGTGTATGGAGTTTTTTTTGAAATAGTAAGAGGCCCTGGCACACCCATACCCTCTCTGTATCTATTTCAAAAAAAATATTTTTTTAAAAAAGAAAATACATTATATGGGTTCTTAATCAAAAAATCCATCATGAGCTTCTAGATTCTGATTTTCCCTAAGAACAGTGCAATATTTTGCATGTGTGTATATGTCTCAGTACATTTTGGGGCATGTCCATGGCTTGTATTAGATCCTCATGGGTCAGATTATTGAAGCAGCTTTCCCTGCCCATAGGCCTCTTTGCTTGCAAATCCCATAGGTGAGGTTGTGTCTCAAGACAGGGTGCCCATTCCCTGCAAAGCTGGCTACTTTGCCACTGTCTTTCAATTAACAGGCCCGGGCTCATTCCCAGATCTATCGCTTGATCACTGGAGGAGAATGATGACCTGATAGCACCTGTCATGAGCATGAAATACACACAGAGCTGTGGAAACGACTCTGTGAACAGCTGTGTCATTGGAAAAGGGAACTGTAGAAATGGGCAGACCCAGCACCCTTACCTGACCAGATGGGGTTTAATGAATGCTTGTTCCGGCTGCTCTTGGCTCTCAACCTGCAGAGCATCCTCCAACAACTGGGCTATGACATCCCGGGCAGGCCCCTGTTCTTCTGAGCACACTGGAGTCTTCATTTCTTGAAGCAATATTAAGTATTTACTTTCTATTTGGCAGAGCTTGGCTTCCAGGCTAGAATACTGCAGAGAATGTGGGGGTTACGGCATCCAGACAGAGACAGCAGAAAAGCAAGCCTTAGGGACCTCAGGCAACCCATGACTAACAAGCCCCAAGATGTGAGCTAGCCATAGGCTGCAACACTGACCAGAGATTAATGTATGCCATGGGCATGTGCGAAATAGTCTGTTTTGGCTGCCATCTTCCTTCTGAGAACCTGGCACAGAAGGGTTGCTGATTATCAAAGCCAACACAAGCATCACCCCTGGACAGGGTTGGAGTGAACCACAGAAAGGGTCAGAAGCTGAGGTCAAGCTGGTGGCACTTGGCACATGGGCTAGGTAGGAGTGGCCACCCTATGCCAATTAGGACACTGTGATCCAGGGCTAGCACTCATCTGTCACCTGATCAGACAGTTCAACTTCACCCTAGAAAACATGTGGGAATGAGGTTCGGGAGTATACTTTGGGGTCTGTTCAAAAAAAGTGCATAAAGGGCTGGAGAGGTGGCTCAGCGGTTAAGGCACTGGCCTGTAAAGTCTAACGACCTAAGTTCGATTCCCCAGTGCCCATGTAAAGCCAGATGCACAAGGTGGTGCGTGAATCTGAAGTTTGTTTGTAGTGGCTGGAGGCCCTGGCGCACCCATTCTGTCTCTCTTTCTCTATGTCTGTCTCTCTGTCTCTCTCTGCTTGCAAATAAATTAATTCATAAATATATTTTTAAATGCACATAAAGCCTTGGGCAAGTGTCATGTGATCTCATTCCAAATACTTTTCCAGCCATAATTGTGACTGACCCTCAAACCAACAGAGAAGGCATTATCCTCACCAGCCCCATTTTAAAGATATGAAAAGCAATAATATAAATGAAAATCCACATAACTTTAAATTGGGAGACTTTATATTTTTCCTCTGAAAAGGACTTTGAATTTTCTCTGAATATGTATAGTAGGAACCACATCTATTAACATTTCCTTGTCATGGTCAATGAAAATATACTGTAAACATTTTACATGTATTTTGATATTTGCAGCCATATTTCTCCAAACATGGTAGTTGAACTGGTTTGAAAGCACATCCATGTAAGTATAGTTTCCTAGCCTTCCCTCCTGTCACATATGAAACACACCCCCTCCTGACCCACCTTTGCCATCAGATCCCTCTCTCTCCTTTCTGCATTTCTTCGTAGAGCTGAGAGTTCCAAAATTTCCTTATTTAGAAATTTATTTTGGGTTTTGTACCCCTGTAGGTTATCCTGTTGGGAGAAAAAGTTCATCAAGTCATACAGGTTGTGTGTTACAATCATCCTCTGTAATTAACATCTTTCTACCTCATCAACTAATCCTGCTAAGTCAGGGCAAGTTCTAAGGAGCTGAAAGATGTTAACAGGAACTTTCTAATTAATCTCTTTGGCCACCTGTGGCAGCAGGAGGTGTTATAATGGAGACAGAAAAATATTTACTTAATAGTAGCAATTTTTCTCAACAGATGATAGGAGAAATAAATAGGTTGTATTCTCTAAATCTATGGAACAATTCATACCCATTAGGTTGTCATAAAAAAGCAATACATTATGTTTTTAAACCACAGAATTTGAACATATTTTCTATAGGTTCTTATTTTTACTTAACCAGCTTATAGAAAAAGGCTACATACACAAAAGCCCTTCACTAAGAATTATATTTCATAATACTGGACTGGAGGGATGGCTCAGCTCAGCAGTTCAGAGCATTTGGCACGCAAGTCTGAAGGCCTGAGAGGATCAGAGACTGCCTGAGTTCTATTCCTAAGCACCTAGGTAAACACTCGGGTGTGACCACACATGCCTGTACCCCTAACTCTGTGGGGACTGGGAAGTAGAAAGAGGACTCATGGGGACTTGTGAAAACTACAGCTCTGGGTTCAGAGAGACTTGGTCTCAAGACAATACACAGATGAGTGATAGAGGAAGATATCCAATGTTCTCCTCTGGCCTCCACATGTGTGCACACATGGCATGTGCACCTGCATACACGTGTGCACAGACCACACACAGACATGGCACATAGATTATATTTTATAATACCTACAACCTACAATGTAACAGGTATCCGAGAGGACATACTTTTCAACTTTTGTACATTGGAAAGTTTCAAAATGATGAAAAACCAGTAAGGAAAGTATAACAGGACCAGGAGAGTAGCTCAGTGGAAAAGCACTTAACCTTGCCTTGGCCCCCAGGCCAATCCCAGCCCCTCCCCAAGGACAATGAACACAATGTACCCTTCACTTAATTGGCCAAATGTTAACTTCTATGTTTACTTTGTCTTTAAGAGAACATAACAAGTCCTGCTAAGTTCAAGTACAGGTGTGGCTGAGATAGGTGTATGTCTTGGCTTCAGCTCTTGAGACTTTAAGCAAAAAATTAAACAAATCAGTAAGTAAATAGATAAAGGATCTCCCAAAAGGAAAGAGGGGGAGAGAGAGGAGAGACTAGAATGTAGGGAAGAGAATTAAAATGCTCTGGAAATAAAGTTTATAGATTTCTTTAGACCATCTAAGGAAGAAACAAAGAAGCTTCTAAAGAGAGATTCGAATTAGAACTACAAGGTGACTTCTCATTGCTCTTTATAACTTCTTTAGTAAATTAGGTCCTTCCCCTACCCCTAACCATTTCTAATTATTTCTCCAGACATTCCCAGGCTCCAGACTTAACTGATGTTGATGGTATACAACTTCCCCATAAAATACAGAAAAACTGAAAATGTTTCAGTAGCCTCCCTTTAATGGCTTTTATGGAGCTCTTGCTATGGGTCACAAGTGCTCAGTGCTAGGCACTTGAGGACTGACCTCACTGAACTGTTTGTCCCAAGTCTCATCATCTCGCTCCCAGGTAAAGAACTGGGCCAGAACGCTGGGCAGGGAAGCAAGCGTCCAGGGCTGAGTGTGAGTTCTTGGTTGTGGGTACTTGACCTCCACCTTCACCACAGCTGCACTCCTACCTGCACCCCACCCCCACCTGCACTTACCACATCCTCTCAGCCTCAGGAAGGCAAGTACTCAAGGTGCAAATGTCAAACACAGAAGAGGGGTCCCAAAACTTCCTTTTCCGGCCCAAATCATGGGGGCTTCCTTTCTCCTCCAACTTAAAAATAGTGTATTTGGAAATAGCAAACCAGCACATCACTAGAAGGCAGGTTAACCGAAGGAAGGTGGGCTGGAGATAAAACCACAGTCACCCGTGAGGGGCAGAGGCTGGATGATACCTTCATGCCTGCGCCATCAGCCTAGAATGTGTGAGGTCTCCATAAACCCTCCCTGTCCGCTCATCTTAGGTAAACCTTCCTAAGAATGATGGGTGATCACAATAACACATCTGTAAGCAAGAACTGCAGGAGGCTCCAGTCCACCCCCTGTGAGGTAGCGCTGCTTCACAGTGAGCACGCTGACGTGGGGGCATGAGCCCACTCACTGCCCATAGTCAGGGCTCTTGGTGTAAAGCTGGCTTTGCACCAGCCTGGCTGCAGTGCCGGAGCTCAGTGCAAATTGCCACCCACACTGCGCCACATCCCCTTCCTTCCCGCCAGGTGCTGACAGCAGCCGAGATACCTCCGCATGGGTGCTTTCTAAACTAAACTGAGTTTGAGGAGGGCTGAGGCTGCTGGCACTGGGCCCAACGAACAGATAAGAGCCCGAAGAAGGAGAGCTGTATGCAGGAAGAGATCCACAAAGCAGGAAACCGGACAGAGGCACAAGATGGGGTATGTGATGTCAAGTCAGAGAAGGGACAATTCTGAAACCTAGGCCACCACAGACAGCTCTTTTGCTACAATGCTGAATTAAAAAATGCAGAAGTCTAACTACACTAAAAAAAATGGGAGACATGGTCAATTCAGAAAAGGCCTCCAGGAATGCCCTTAACAACCACCTACATCTTCACAGTGTCAAATACTTAAATCACATGATGGGACTGGAGAGATGGCTCAGCCATTAAAGGCGCTTGCTTGCAAAGCCTGATAGCCTGGGTTCAATTCCCCAGTACCCAATGTAAAGCCAGATGCACAAAGTGGCACGTGCATCTGGAATTCATTTGCAGTGGCAGAAGGCTCTAGCGTACCCATACTCTTTCCATCTCTCTCTCACTCCGACTCTATCTCTCTCTCAAATAAACAAAAAACTGTTCTTTAAAAAAATCACTTGATGGTAAAAATCCTATGGCCAATATTTTGTCCCCATCTCAAAATACTATAAAAACCAGTAACCAAGTATTAGACCACATACACACAAAGCCTTCTTTTTAAATAATATGTGTGTATAGATGGCTAGTAACAGCAATAATAAAAAGATGTTTAAAATAAAAAATGCTCAAATATATTTATCTTTTGCTTTTATATGAAAATACATAATACATAGATTTATGTATGAAACCACATATATTTTTTCCACTTAGATCTTTTAAACTTTGGGTCAAAGAAGAAACTTATTATAGCTCCTCTTCAACCATGCAGTCAAGAACCAACAATGAGCAAACATGAAACTCTCTGTGTGTAGAGGAGTCCTCTCTCTCTTTCAAGCCCTTTTACTTCTTTCTGGCTCCCTGAGAGGAAACACGGATGAGGTGCGCTGCCATCTGCATGGTAGAAGGATGGAAATGGCCCCAGGAAGAGCACCGTCAGAAAACAAGAGGTCCTGACCCAGGCAGGATGCCCCAGCCCTGCAGGAATGTGCCGAACAACCACCCACATCTTCACAGTGTCCCCACTTAGCTTTGAGCCACAGCCCTGAGAACACTAAGAAATGCTGGGGGAAAAGATCCTCATGACTCCTTCAAAACCACCCAGCCACACAAGGAAGAGGGAGGGATGGTCACTCTGATCAGGTGGTCAGCAGTCTCTCCGGGCACTGCACAGTGGTGGCATAGCAAGCAGCTGGTGGCCTACCATCATACTCTTGCTCCACTCCCTAAGGAAACATGCACCGCATACTTCTCCACTGCCCACCACCATCTGGAATCCACCTGCTACACAATGAAACAAGCCTGCAAAATACATGCCAGTGTATTCCTCATGGGATGCATCCCGAGGGTCAGGAATATTCAAGGTTGTGCATATACACAAAACCGATTTCTACTGGCAATGCCAAGACCTCTTCAGAGAAAGGCCAGGCATGGTGGTTCATACCTGCAGTACCAGCACTCAGAAGGCTGAGGCAGGAGGACTGCTTTTTGAGTTTGAGGCCAGCCTGGGCTACATAGTAAGTTCAGGCCATCCTGAGCTATAATGTGAGACTTTGTCTGAAAAAAAAAAGAATAAAAAAGAATAAAGGCTGTTTTATAGTAGATATAAGTATGAAACAATGAGAGAGAAGTTTTGTTGTCTGGGTTTTTCTCATTAATAAATACTGCTGGCCTCATGTGTCCAATGGGTCTGTTACTGAGAGGGTGTCACTGTGGGAGACCATCCACATATCCCAACAATGCTGACACTGTTTCAAAGTTTTTAACTCCATGGTCTCCAGCCTGCCCATCATTCACTCATTTAACTCAGTGCCAGTGAATGACAGTACTTGCTCAGTAATGACCTCAACAGCAGCACAGCTGGGCTCTTCAAGGAACCCAAACACCCCTGGAGCCAAACTGTTTGCAAAAAGACAGTGCCAAGTAGAAAGGTTTTGGAACGAGTAGCTAGCAGCTGTTTGGGGTCTATGGGGATCAGCTGGGCTAAACCCACCCTCCCATGTTCCAGGGGATGTTTATCCACATGAAACCTCACCAGTGGAGTCCCAGAAACTGGTGGCAACAAAGATTTTTGGTCTTCTCTATGGCCTTGTGACAACCTTCTCTACTGGCTGCCCTTGCCTCCCATAAGCATGAGTGTTTCTCCTCATCTTCTGGTCATCACCTCAGCTTCCCTGCTGCTCAGACATCAGCCTCCTTCCCCAGAGCTCTCCAAGAGAGGGGCACTGGAGGATAGCTCTGTCCTTTCAGGCATCCTGGAGCTGGGGTCCACCTGGCACTACGCAGTGGTTACTGGGAGCAATGTTCCTTCCCCAGGCCTGTGCAAGCTGTGTGTGTGTGCATTCGTGTATGCACACAGAGGGATCAACTCCTTATGATCCCAGACATAACCAAGTCCTAAGGGTGGGATAAACAGAAAGGAAGATTTCAGCTACCCGAAAACAAGGGAGGGAAAGATGGGAAACTGTTCTAAGCAATGGCAACAGCACTGGGCGGTTTCATTTTCCAAGGGAAGCTCCCTAGAACACTAGTGACTATTTGATGTAAGTCCTGTCATATTTGCCACAAACAGCACAGCTGCTCTGCCGTCTAGGTCACAGAACCAGTACCTCCAGGGTACTGTTGAATGGTGATGGAGTTGACCGAGTCTGGGATCTCTGTCCCATCTACCAGCCCACACCCTGCCCTTACTTTCAGTCTGTCCAGCTCCAACTGGTCCCTGCCGGCTGGGGCGGCCAAGGGAGAGGTGGGCCCCAGGGTGGGTGAAGACACACTGCCCTCACACTCGCTGAGCCTGATGATGACCTCGTCCTTGGCTTGGATGGTCTCCATCAGCATCCCCAGCCGCTCGTTGAGCTCGCCCACCTTGCTCTTCAGCGTCCTCACTTCCTGCTGGAGGCTCTCCTTCTCCAGGCCCAAGCGCTCTAGCTGGCTGCTGAGGCCCAGGATCTGATCGTCCTTCTGGTGGAGAAGCTCCAGTGTGTTCCTGGGGACGCCCTGGCCCATGGGATGGCTTGAGAAATACTTATCATACTGGGAGGACCGGACTGTCTGCTGGAGCAGCCGAACAAGCTCCTGGGAGACCAAGAGGATGATGAGGTGAAGAGGGAGGAAGGGAACGGAGAGAGGGAAGGAGGGAGAGAGGGGAGGGAAGGGAGGAAAAGCAGAAATCATGACAGTGTTACATGGGGTCATCACTGGAATTTGAGGAAATGCAGAAAGAAACCTTACTGGAAACATTTTAATACTGAACTTCCTCTTGAAAGATCTCAAAAATAGAGAGGAAAAAAAATTCACTCCACAAATACCGCTTAAGAGAACAATAATAGGAAATTGGAACTAACGGATGTGATGGTATAATAACGATGGTTCCCGGTACATGTTTATCAGTGCCAAAGAATCTGAGGCCGCGTGTGGCATGGTGGCACCTGCCTGTGATCCAAGCCCTGAAGTAGGAGGATCAAGAGTTCCAGGCCAGCCTGAGCTACACAGTGAGAAGACCCTGTCTCAAAAAACCAAAAACAAACAAAACAAGTGTATGGGGGGGGGAGATGGCTCAGTGGGGAAAGCACTTACTGCACAACCACAGGACTATGTGGATCCCCAGCACCCACAGAAAATGCCCTGGGAAGATGGAGTCAGGGAATTCCTGGGGCTCACTGGCTTGCTAGTCTAGCTGAATAGATGAATGAGCTCAGTAAGAGATCGTGTCTCAAAGGGTAACTAACATGGGGCTGGAGCGGTTAAAGGCCCTTGATGATAACCTGCCAGCCCAGGTTCAATTCCCCAGGACCCATGTAAAGCCAGATGCACAAAGTGATACATGCATCTGCAGTTCATCTGCAGTGGCAAGAGGCCTTGGCGCTCCTTCCTATACTGTCTCTGCTGATGAATAAATAAATTAGTTAATTAATGAGTGGATAATTTTAATTTTTAAAAGTACCTTGGAAAGCAATAGAGTAAGACACCCAATGTCCACTTCTGGTCTCCACCCATGCTTGCATATACACCCCCACACAGACATACATATGCAAAAAATGAAAGGAAAAAAAAAAAAAACTTGTGCTCTAAGATTCACCAAACTGCTGAGCAGTTAGGTAAAATTCTGATCAGCTCAGAAAGAAACTGTTGCTTAACAGGATGTGGAAATTGTTAACAACCATCAGAGAAGTCTGGACTAACGTGCTACCTACCCAAGGAGTGGGTGAGGGTGCAGAGCTCTGTCTTGCAACCTCCTGCAGGGGACAACTTGGGGCCCCAGGATGGTGACCCGGGGAAGCAAGGAGCTTCGGGGAAGGGATACATGTGGGCAGGCTTTCCTCCTTGGTCCTCTGTCAGTGGAGGTGGGACAAGGCAGAGGTCTGGAGGGAGCAGTTACCTTTTGACTGGCCAGGTCTTTCTTGAGCTGGTCCAGCTCCTCCTGCTGGCTCTGCACCCGAGGCTGCATGTCAGAGGGTGGCTTGCCAACACATCCACTGCCAGCAGGCATCCCCTCACCTGAGGGGTCACCACTGCTGTGACGATTTTTGTATGATCCAATAATGTCTCTCAAGGGGCGCCTTGCCTTGTAGGGATTCCGCCCAAAGTCGAAGGGGAATCCTGAGCCAGTGACTCCTACACAGAAAACAAAACCTCAGGTTTGTTTCTGAGCAAGCGTTTCTTCTGGAAATTACAATAAAATAAAACATCCTAAAAATCACCCTGCAAAGAGTTTGCATTCATCACCTAGAGAACACAGGGCAGCCCAGATGCCTCTCAGCCCCGCTTCAATGTAGAGAATAACCAACAGCCTAAAGCCAGCCATGAATCCCCTCTGAAGTCCTTTTCCAAAGACTACCATTCAATCCCTTAAAGAAAGGGAAGACATACCAGGAAATCCTTGGCTTCCTATTTTTTTATTTTATTTTATTTTTTGGTTTTTCGAGGTAGGGTCTCGCTCTAGCCTAGGTTAACCTGGAATTTACTATGTAGTCTCAGGGTGGCCTTGAACTCACGGCAATCCTCCTACCTCTGCCTCCCGAGTGCTGGGATTAAAGGCGTGCGCCACCACGCCCGGCTGGCTTCCTATTTTTTA
Organism: Zapus hudsonius; assembly: GCA_004024765.1. NCBI lineage: Eukaryota > Metazoa > Chordata > Mammalia > Rodentia > Dipodidae > Zapus > Zapus hudsonius. The sequence continues at coordinate 60,822 of PVHP010004934.1, forward strand.
TCTTCTATTTTCAGGAGGAAAAAACCTAAATGAAAAATTTAAGTATTTATTTATTTGTAAGGAGAGAGAGAGAGAAGAGAAGAGAGAGAGAGAGAAGAAAGAAGAGAGAAGAGAGACATACCGAGAGAATGAGTGTGCCAGGGTCTCCAGCTGATGCAAACCAACTCCAGATGCATGCGCCACTTCATGCATCTGGTTTTACGTGGGTACTGGGAAATCAAACCTGGGTCCTTAGGTTTCAAAGGCAAGTGCCTTAACTGCTAAGCCACCTCTTCAGCCCACAAATGAAATTTAAAAAATTTTAAAGCATGAACTTGAATATTTCAGGACCCAAGTGAATGTTAGTGTAAATGGCTTCAAATGAATACTCAAGATACAACAGGAGCCAGAGATGAATTATGTAGCTTGGATTTCTATGGAGCCAGGAAACAGGCAAAGGCGTCTACACTAGAACAGCGATCCCCTGGGGTGGGAGCAGAGACTAGAGGGGGCTGACAGCAGCTGGCCCCTAAGCGTCCATGTTTGCTTAAGACAACTCACCTGCTACATGTTTCTGACCTGTGGGCTTTTCTGTATGTTACACGTCAAGAAAATGTTTACTTAAAAGTAGCAAGCTTTAAGTCCAGAGACACTGCCCTCTCTAAGAGGGTCAGAGCTGAAGAAGCTAGTTAATCTGTTATCAGTCCCTTCTAAAGCACCAAACCCCACTGACTCACTTCTCAGCCTTGCTCACAATCAACATCCCCTCCATTTCTACTGGAACTCAGAGCAATAGTGCTCCTTTTCAACAATCCAAACCCCTCCTTCTTTTTCAGGAAGCACTCCCAGCTCACAAGCAGCCCTGCCCCGATACTCCAACTCCATGTACTGGTCACACTGCACACTGTGCCACATGGGCCTGGGTCCCACACCATGATCTTTGAACACAAGCGAGCTTCTCCCAAGCTAATCATAGCAGCCCTTTCCCAGGAAACCACAAAAATGGTTTCTTCTGTTAAGTACTTGCTCTCCCAAGAAAGATTTCCCAACACTGCCTCTTCATCCTGCTGGTCAGTGCACAGGCTGATTTCAAAATTACTATAATTTTATGTTTAAAACAGTAATATTCTCTGCCCTGAGTAAGTCAATAAAGTTAGGTTGTGACTAGCTGTTAAGAGCATTAGGCAAAAGCTGATATGAATGGACCAGGCCAGCACACCTAATATCAATCCCAGTAGCCTAAAAGAAAACCAGGCCTGCTACAGCTCTAGAGAGGATGCAACTGGAAGTACAGAGAACCCCTCCCATCACTGTTCTTCTCAAAATAAGTCAACCCTGAGTCTGGGCAGACCTCTGGCTCTAACAATGTATGGGAAATGAGAAGTCCACAGGAATGGATTAAACTCCAATGGTAGAGAAATCCTCAGCAAGATCATCTGGCTTTCTCCATCCATGAGAAGAAAGATGGAGCCGTGTAGACGAGAGATCTAAGAACAATGCACTGCAGTGCATGTGTGGGCCTTGACTGCATCCTCACTTGTGCAAACCAACTGTGAGCAGACATCTAGTGAATGACTGAACAATCAGGTAACATTAGGGATTACTGTAGCTGCGGCCAGAGAGACTATATATAGTGAACTTCCAGGTCAGCCTGGGCTAGAGTGAGACTCTACCTCAAAAAACAAAAACAAAATAAAAAAAACACCCTAAAGTTATAACATTTTTGTAGCTATAATTTTTTTTTGGGGGGAGGGAGTAAGGTTTCACTCTAGCCCTGTAGTCCCAGGCTGCCACTGAACTACAGAGATTCTCTTACTTCTGCCTCCTGAGTGCTGGGATCAAAAGTGTGTGCCACCATGCCCGGCTTTGTAGCTATAATTTTTTAGAGCAATCATCTATTAAAAATACCCACTGAGGGGACTGGAGAGATTGCTCAGTGGTTAAGACACTTGCCTGCAAAGCGACCCAGGTTCAATTCCCCAGTACCCACATAAAGCCAGATGCACAAAGTGGTGCGTGTGTCAGAAGTTCACTGGCTTACAAATAAATAAAAATATATTTAAAAAAAAAACACCCACTGAGGGCCTGGGGAAATGTCTCAATGGTGAAAGGTACTTGCTTGCAAAGCCTGCCTGTCAGGGTTCAATTCCCCAGTACTCACATGAAGCCAGATGCAAAAAGTAATGCATGTTTCCAGACATATGTGCTCTTTTGTGCATCTGGCTTTAAGTGGGTTCTGGGGAATCAAACCCAGGCCATCAGGCTTTGTAAGCAAGCGCTTTTAACTGCTGAGCCATCTCTCCAGCCCTGTATGCTAATTTTTAAAATAAAAAATAATGTATTGTTCATTTCTGAGTTGCTAAGTATATTCAAAAGTTCTCACCAAAAAAGATTAAATATTTGAGATGATAGCTATGCCAATTAACTTGATATAACTATTCTACATCATATACATAAATGACAAAATCACTTTGCAACCCATAAATATATACAACTATAATTTGTCAACTTATAATTAAATTTTTTTAAAATTTAAAAAAGAATTACTGGGCTGGAGAGATGGCTCAGCGGTTAAGGCACTTGCCTCCAGTGCCTAAGGCCCCGGGTTCCATTCCCCAGGACCCACATAAGCCAGACCCACAAGGTGGTAGCCCTGGTGCTTTCTCTCTCTCTCTCTCTCTCTCTCTCTCTCTCTGTATCTCTGCTTGAAAATGAATAAAATAAAGAAATTAATTTACAAAAAAAAAAGAATTACTTACTGAAGTTTTTACAAATATAATGAATTGACATCTAGAATCTACAGTAAAGTCCCCAGCTAGTGATGGGTGCAGGAAAAGGTAGGTGCTTGGAGGAGACGCAGATGGGCTAAAGAGGAATCATAAGTTCAACACTGAAAGGTGGGTGAGAGCCACAGTTTGTATCTGGGATGTCCCCCAAAGGTCCATGTGTTCAAGCCTCAGTCTCCACCTTGCTGCTACCAGAAGTGGTGGAAACTGCAGGCTTCATGGGAAGTCTTCCAGTTACTCAGGGCATGTCTTTGAAGGGGTTAGTGGCATCCTAGCCCCTTCCCCTCTTTTTTGCTTCCTGGCCACATGATCCCACAATGTGCCACAAAGGCCCAAAGAAGTGGGGCTAATTGGTCATTGCGGTGGCCTGAATGTGAATGCATGTCCCCCACAGCCTCGGGATTTTTGATTAACACTGATCTTGTAACTTGAGTCTTCAGTGGGCGAAGCCCTCCTGGGGAAGAGGTATGTCACTGGGGATGGATCTTGGAGTCCAGCCCTAAGTGTGTTCAGAGCAGTTAGAGTTCTGGTTGTTGGGGTTTGCTGGCTGTTGGTAGTGTCTCTCTGCCTGGATCTATGGAAGTGAGTCAGCTCCTTCCACCATGATGGTGCTTCCCCTGGATTTTGTAAGCCTCAAATAAACCCTTTACTCTCAGAAGCTGATTCTGGTTGAATGTTTGGCCAGCAATGAGAAAGTAATTGCAACAGTCATGGACTAAAACCTCTAAAACTGTGAACCAAAATCTTGTCTTTTTATAAGATTATTTACTTCAGATATTTGTTACAGTCATGGAAAGCTGACTAACTGAATCAGTCTTCTGGAATCCATGATTCTAAAATTCTCTTTTGAGTATATCTCAAATTTCTATAAATAAAATTTTTTGTTGTTTTTTGACACAGGATATTGCTACATAGCCCAGGCTGGCCTCAAACTCAATGTGTAACCCAGATTGGGTTCAAATTTGCAATCCTCTTACCTCAGCCTCCCAGATACTGGGATCATAAGCCATAATGACAAGCTTATTAATAAAATTTCTTAAATCAGTATTCCCATGAAGCACAACATGACTTCCAAGTGTTCTTGACAGTCATTCATTTTCATTTTCCAAGCCTCTATGTATTATACCCGCACAGAGAATGCAAACCTGTACCACACTTTATGTTTCCAGAAATTCTGCCAACAAAGTGTCTCCCACATCACTGGTAGCTAACACAAGGCAGCAGAGAAGCAAGAGAGTTCACACCACTCTGTACCTTTGTTTCCCTCAGGAACCTGCTTCTTCTTTTCTTCCTGTACCAGGGACTCATCCAGATCTTTAGGAGGCGGGTCTAAAAGTTCCCATTCTTCGTTGGTGTAAAACACGGTCCTCCGACTGTCATTGTGCCCTCTTCCAGGACGGAAAGATGACATTGAATTCCTTTTGGGGAAAAAAAGTGTTAAGAACAAGAAAAACAAAAGATAAGTATATGTAGGTGTCATGGTTTGATCCAGGTGTCCCCCACAAACAAATGAATGTGTTCTGAATAATTCATCTTCAGCTGATGGCAGTTTGGGTTTTACAACCTCAATGAAGCTGTGTTGTTGGGGGCGGGCTTATGGGGTTTATAAGCCAGCTTCCCCTTGCCAGTGTTTGGCACACCTTATTGCCGCTATTTCCAGTGCTGTGGCAGAGGTGATGTCCACCCCTCTGCTCATGCCATTGTTTTCCCTGCCATCGTCCCCCCCCCCCCCCCGAGTCCGTAAGCCAAAAAAACCCATTCCTCCACAAGCAGCTTTTGTTTGGGTTCTTTCTGTGCAGCAACTAGAAAGCTGACCGCAACAGTAGGTAAACTGACAAAAATGAAAAGATCTGATAATACCAAACGAGAATATGGAGAAATGGAGTTCTTATACATTGCTAGTGTGAGTAGAAATTGGAAGTACTGTCATGAAGAGTAATTCAACAATACAAAGTTGAAGAGGTGCCTTCCTAAAGATCCCAGCACTTCCTCAAAGAACACTCACTGCAGCATTGTTTGTGTTGGGGAAAAAGTACAGCCACCTACACATCCATCAGCAGGAGATAAACCACAACATATTCCCAGAATCAAATACTATATATCACTTCAAATTAATTCATTCGTCAAAGAGCATTTACTGAGTGTCTACCATGCACCAAGCACTTGTGGGTGCTTGGGCTACCCTAATGAATAGAACCTTCTGTAAATGCATGTTCCAGCTAACACTCTACAGTCCTGGGAGAAGCTGAAGAATGATAGGTTACGCATGACATGATATTGCTTTAAATGTTCACAACAACATTAACAGGGATCGTGCACAATATGTAAGTGCATAAAACCACCAGAAATCCACACGAGTGATAATCATCACCAGAGAATACTGCCTAGCCTGTGGAGAATAGGGTCAGGAAGAACTAGTATGAGGACTGAGTCTGGATCCCCAGCACCACATCCAAGCCAGCCTGGAATCTCTGGGGATTACAGGGGAGGCAGAACATGGGGATGCCTGATGCTTGCTGGGCCCCAAGTTCAGTGAGAGACATTACGGGGAACAATCAAGGAAGACATCTCATATCAACTTCCGTCTCCACATGCACATGCAAGTGTACATGCACACCTGCACACACGCTGGATTGGGATTTCTGCTTTCAAGGAATAACAGAGATTTACCTGCCTTCCTGAGAACTAAACACTGAACAAAATCAAGAAAACAATGACTTTCAGACACTGGCCATCGTGTTGCTCAGGGCAGTGACCCTGGAAGGTAACTCCTGAATGAGACCCACAGAGCTGAAAGAGAGAACAAGAAGTCCCAGGGTAGCTGGTGTCCACAGGACAGAGGCCTGGAGAGAATGCTGCTCAGCAGGAGCCCTGCGCAGATTCCAGGTGGTGCCCCAATCCTCAGTTGAGGGTGGGTCAGGGTTTGCTGTAGAAAGATACTCGAGGACTGAGGAAGAACCTCTGAGAGGAACAAAGGAACAGTCCTAACGGGCAATCAGAGTGAAAACCTCGTAATTCTAACAGACTACTCAGAAGGATTATGAACACAATCCCTAGACTATTGGCTACTCTTACCCCACTTAACAGCTTAAAACTGAACTGCAAAAGGATGAAGCTTGGAGTGATTTCATTACACCCAAGAATATAGCTCAAGGATAGTTACAGGAAAACAAAAATCTAACACACAAAAATGTAAACTTTAAAGTAATTGGTACTCAATGAAAAAGTTATTAGGTATGCAAGACATAGGAAAAGGCTAGATATGGTGGCAAACGCCTTTAATTCCAACACTCAGAAGGCTGAGAGGAAGATCACTGTGAGTTGGAGGCCAGCCTCAGCTATAGAGTGAACTTCAGGTCAGCCTGGGCTACAGTGAGATCCTGCTTCAAAACAACAAAAACCTTAGACTAGGGAGATGGCTTAGTGGTTGAAGGCACTTGCTTGCAAAACCTGACGGCCCGAGTTCAATTCCCCAGTACCCATGTAAAGCTAGATGCACAAGTGACACATTCGTGTTTAGTGGCAAGAGGTCCTGGTGAGCCCATTCTCATTCCCTTCTCTCTCTCACACACACAGAAATAAAATTTTAAAATAAAGAAGCACTCATGAGAAGAATAATCAATTTGTAGAGATGACAAATGGTACGATCTGAAGACAAAGACTTATGAATGTTACAACTCTTCCTCAAGTTTAAATGCTTCAGACCTGGAAGATACTTTAAAAATATTTATATCAAATTTCTAGAGATAAAACCACAAAGTCTGTGATGAACAGATATGCTGCTGGATGGGAATAACAGCAGTCTAGATTAAAAAAAAAAAAAGAAAAAGAAAAGAAAAGAAAGTTGGTGAGCTTGCCTCTGTAATTAAAACTCTCCAGAAAAGAAAAGACAGACAGATGGACAGATCAGTACGCCATGGACAGACAACACCAAGAAGCACATGGAATTGGACCTCCCAAAGGAGATGAGAGGGGAAAATTGGAAAAGGAGATGAAGAAATAATGGCCAAGACATTTCCAAATTTGGTGAAAATATAAATTCACAGATGCAATAAGCTTTAACAAACTTCAAGAATCAAGAAGAAAATTGTACAAAGGCACACATCCTTATCAAACTGCCTAAAACCTAACATTTTTTAAATATGAGCTTATTTTGCAAAAGAAATTCTTATTGTTAAACTATCAAGAGGTAGGAGGTGCATATTTACTATGAAGACACACCTCAGATGAATTCAACTTTCAATTAAAAATCATCTGAGGTGTTAGTGAAGAGCTGGATGATCACGTGTTCACATGCATTACTTTACTTACCCCAAATCACCAGAACATGGAGCCAGCATCCTCATTTGAGATTAGAAACATGCAGGGATGGTTTTCATGGCCCTAACACAGCTGGCTAGTGGTAGGACAGTGCTGAACCCAGTCTTTCCAACTCCAAAGCTCTCTTTGTCACACTATGTTACTATCTGATGGAGTACCCACCAAGTGAAGCAGGGCTAATGTGCCCAAAAGACAAAGATCAACATAGTGCGCACTTAGGACAGGCAAACAATCACACTCTTAAGGGCAGGACGAGGAAGACTGCTCCCAGGTGGGCCTGTGCAGGACGAGGAAGACTATTCCCAGGTGGGCCTGTGCAGGACGAGGAAGACTGTCCCCAGGTGGGCCTGTGCAGGACGAGGAAGACTGTCCCCAGGTGGGCCTGTGCAGGACGAG
>PVHP010004935.1:0-68210 GCA_004024765.1 Zapus hudsonius
TCTCCGATGGAGATTCTGTTTGTATCTTTCAGAATACAGCGAGAGAGCTGTGGCTCATCCAACCCTACTAACGAACTGCAGGCCCATAGCTGACATCCTGACAAAGAGATGTGCCACCCCAGACATACCGGGGAGGATCCATATGGAACCCTGCAGAGAATGGTGGGATGAACAAGTGACCCAGAGCCACAGCCAATCAGTCAACACAGGATAAGCCAGTGAGACAGACACCAATGATTTTCGACACAACCACAAACAGAAGTACAGAGACCCCCTAAGTCCTCAACAATAGAGCAGCCTTAATACTCACCCACCAAGACTCAGGGAACTGACCGGAAGAGGAGGCGGAAAGATTGTGAGAGCCATGGTGGGGGAGAATATCCAGAGACACGGCCCCCCTCAGTAACAACACACTAGGGCCGGTGGAACCAGGCTGACTCCTAGGCTGTCCATGGTCCCCTGCCCCAAGGACTGACTGATCCAGATGGCCCACGGAGGAGGATATCCAGCTAATTGGGTGTGGGGAAGAGGGGCTTTGGGGAACTGGGGATAACAACTCATTGTTTGCCCATTAAATAATGTAACTCATTATGGACAATTAAAAAAGCATAATGCAACTGGAAATAAATCTAAAAGTGTTAAACATAAAAAAATGTTAGCAATGTCATAAGTTACAAGGTCAATAGGCATGATAAATTGTATTTCTACATGTCAACAATAAAATTCCAGCAACTGAAAAAAAAATAATATCCCCTGGGGATCAGAAGATAGGGAGGGTTGGGGAAAAAACTGGAGATCAAGAACTTCCCTGGCCTTTGCTTCAAGTTAGTGTGACTTTGTGGCAGGGAGCTCAGCACCTCAGGTGTAGGTGTAGAGCTGGTCATTTAGGTCAGGAAAAGAACTTTAGAGGTTCAAGAACATTCAGTATATTTTCAAAAGATCTTTAGAAGATGAATTGTGGGGCCCAACTAAAGCCAAAGGGGATTTCAGATGATGGACATTCACAGTTCATTCTCAAATTGTTGGGGAACCTCAGGTTTAGGTCCAAGACCTTTTCCCTTCTGTCCACATAGCTTCCTAATTTATTTTAGGTACTATTTATGAATGCATTTTCTTTGTTTATCTGTGTATGTTAATTATATAAAATAATTGGTTTTGTTGTAACATTTTCAAACATTCATAGAATGTACTCGAGATCACATCCGTCTTCCCACACCTCCTCTGTCCCTTCCTGGTCTCCTTCCCTCTTCTCTTCTGCATGTCTCCACTTCTCTCTTTAATATAGATTCTGCAGGTGACAGAAAATGTGTATATTTGTTGCTGAATCTGGCTCATTTGGCTTGACATATGATCCATTTCATCTAATTTCTGAATATGTGCTGAATAATTCTTCATTGTGTATATATTTGCCCCTCAAAAATTTATGTTTTACTTGAAGAACATTTCCTAATAATAATTGCACGAGGTTTGAGTGACAAACAAATGATTTTAAACAACTTATTAAGGGCTGAAGAGATGGCTTAGCCTTATTTGCCTGCTGAGCAGTAGAAGCTGAGTTCGATTCCCCAGGACCCACATAAAGCCAGATGCACAAGGTAGCACAGGTGTCTGGAATTTGTTTTCAGTGACTGGAGGCTCTGGTGGACCCATTCTCTCTCTGTGTGCCTCTTTCTCTTATTCGCTCTCAAATGAATAAGTAAAGTATTTTAAAAAAATTTAAAAAATAAAAAAATTGTCAACCTGAAATATGTATGCATTCTAGCCATATTATTTTTTCTACATACTTTTAACAAATATTTTGTTTTATTTATTTATTTAAGAGAGGATGAATGAATGAGGTAGACAGAGAGATACACAGTGAGTATGGGCATTCCAGGCTCTCCTTCCACTGCAAACAAACTGCAGACTCATGCGCCACTTTGTGCAACTAGCTTTATGTGGCTTCTTGGAAATCAAACAGCCTTCAGGCTTTGCAAGCAGCTGCCTTTAACTGCTGAGCCATCTCTTCAGCCCTCTAGCCACATCCTTAAAACATACTCTTGCTAGATATGAAATTCTAGTTAGTAATCATATTATTTTGCTATAATGAAAACATCATTTAATGTCTCCTACATTTGTTCCTATTGAAAAGAAATTCATCAATTTCATGACTACTTCTTAGGAAGCAATTCTTCTTACTTGCTTTCTTATTTCTAATTACTTTTTGCTTCTCTATTTGGTACTTTCAAACATTTTCCATCACTTTCTATCATTTTCAGTTCTCTATAGACATTTTCAAGCTTTTTTTTTCTTTTTTGGGTATTTGAATTCAAATGTTCAAGGTGGGGTAGAGCCAGATAAGGGCACTCCCACCTATAGGAAAATGGATCCTAGAAGAACATCCGCCATGTGAATCTGTATGCAACCCACAGAAACACTGAGTTAAGAGAAGATGGTGGATGGTAATAAGGTCAATTGGCAGATGAATGAATGAATGAATGATGGAATTTGAAGGGAAGTGATAAGTAGAAGAGATCATTGATGACAGCTAAAGAATAACTGCTACAAATAAAAAAGAAACAATAATAGGACTGGACAACACAGAGAATATCCTGGAAGTCACTGGCATATTTCTTTGTTCTCTTGAGATGACCTGGGAGAGGTGGTTCTCTTGGCCTAGTGCAGCATTTCCGAGCACGCAGGACAGCTCATCTGTTTGCAGAAGGACCACGGAGCAGCTGGGACTGTGGAGCATGGAAAGAATGCATTGGCACAGTGGGAAAGGAGGTAGAAGGGGTGTTATGGGAGGAAGCAGAGCATTATGGCTGGAGGACATATAGCCAAAGGAGCAAGGGAGGAGGTTCATCACAGGGACATGGAGAGAGGGTGACAGAAATGTCAGCATGTGAGAAGCTAGATCCTTGTCACTTACCTAATAATCTACATTTGTCTAGTGAGGTTAATGGCTGCTGGATCCATTAGCTCTGTGCACTGACCTTATGCAGGGAGCTGCAGGCATCCTGAGTGAGTTCAGAATCTCTTACCTCATGAACGAAAGCAGCCTTATGCCCTGGAGATGTTGCTCAGAGGGAGGCGGACCTTGTGTGTAAAAAAAAAATGCCAAGGGGCCCAGGTGATTGGTGAACTCAACTACTCCAGTAATGTAGGGAATTAAATCCATGTCCAAGAGACCTTATGTAACTCAAAGTTATATACATAAATGTATCTTAAAGACTATATTATAAAAGCCACCATAACATCACCTACATTTTACAAAAAAGCTTACTGTGTAAACTGATAGTTTTATAGTAATTTGTGGAGAAAATGCCTTATAAATATGGAATCTGTTCTAAAATGTTAATTTTTAAAAAGCTAGTTTTTAATAGAAAAATATCTATATGATATACGATGATATTTCAAATATGTACAAAAGACAATAAGAAGACAAATTTCCTGATCCTTCTGAGTCTCCATTTCATTTATTTATTTATTTATTTATTTATTTATTTATTTATTTATTTATTTATTTATTTATTTTCATTGTCCATAATGAGTTACATTATTTAGTAGGCAAACAATGAGTTGTTATCCCCATTCCCCGATGTCCCCCCTACCCCATCCCCAATCAGCTGGATATCCTCCTCCATGGGTCGTCTGGATCAGTCCTTGTGACAGAGGCATGGATAGCCTAGTAATCAGCCAGGTTCTCCTGGCCCTAGTATGTTGTTACTGAGGGGTGCCATGCCTCTGGATAGTCTTCCCCACCATGGCTCTCACATCTTTCTGCCTCCTCTTCCGCTCAGTTTCCTGAGTCGTGGTGGGTGAGTATTAAGGCTTCTTTAATGCTGTGAGCTTAGGGGTCTTTGTGTCAAAAATCAATGGTTTCTGTCTCACTGGCTTATCCTGTGTTGATTGAATGGCTGTGGTTGTGGGTCCCTTGTTCATCCCATCATTCTCTGTGGGGTTCCATATGGATCCTCCACGATATGACTGTGGAGGCTCCTCTCTTGCCAGGATCTCAGCTATCGGCCTATGGTCAGTTGGTAGGGTTAGATGGGCCCCAGCTCTCTCGCTGCATCCTGAAAAATACAAACATAATCTCCATCAGAGAGTGAGATCAGTGTAGGTTAACAAATATGCACAATTCTGGATTACCAAGATTCTATTTTTAGTAGCCTCCCCATCAATTACTCCCATAGTGCATCTTATCTTGGGAGCCCAAGAGTATGGGATCCAGTGCCTATTGCCCTGAATCCCAAGTTCCAGACAAGGGCTCCCCCTCACTGAATGGAAAATTTGGCCAAATTTGAAAGCTGTTGATTGTCTCCCCCAGGCCCAGGCTTCTCCATTACACAAGTGCTCCTTTCTTGGTTCGCTGTTCTCTCCCAGTAGGAGGTGTGGTCAGCCTACTCATGGCTGCAGATTGTGTTTCATTTCAATGGTCTCTGTTTACTTCAGCTGTTGTTGATCAGTTTCCCCTGGCAGCCTGTGCAGTGCCTTCCAGCACTCCACTAACTGCCTTCTTGGAGCTGGATACCGTTCCGGACCTCGAAGGCTCTCTCGACGCTGGTCTATGGCATTCTGTGGTTTCTTCAGCAACAGGGTTTTGCCTCAGGCCTGGGAAGGGCACTGAGTCTCCATTTCTTTAAGGTTCATTATTCAAAGCAATTACTCTTAGAATATTCTTACACATTCTCCCCAAAATGTCTTAAAACACATAAAACCAAATGTATTTGCCTGTCTGGGCAGTTGGGAGCAGGCTCTATTTATTTTGTACTTGTTTTTCATTCTATAATCAATCTTAAATATCATTCTATATTACAGCATAGAAAAGAGGTTTATCTAGTTCACAGTTTTGGAAGCTGAAAGTTCATGATTAGGTAGCCCATTTATTTACCAGGCCAGGGTATTCCTGGTACATCACCATATGACACATAACATCATGGTGGAATCACATGGCAAGACAAGAGGCCAGTGGGATTCTGGGTCCAGGCTTGCTCTTTGACAACAACTTGCTTTCATAGGAACTGTGATATCTCCAGAAATACATGATATCAGAGAGCAGGTATCCTTCCATTTTAAGCCCTGCCTCTTTCTCAACATCACTACATTAAGACTAGAACTTGCAGCATATGAACTATGGTGGGATGATCAGACCATATTCAAACCATAGCAAGCACGTAAATCTAGTTTATTCTTCTTCATGGCTGCCTTGTATTTCACTGTGGGACTATGCTGTGATTTCTCTAAGTTGATGGGCTGCTCTTATTTCCAGAGTCAGATCAGTATAGTTAGACACAAACATGTGCACATGCAGAATCCTGTCCATGTCTGCACTCCAGAAGGATCACAGCTTCTGAGCCATTATAATGTATTGAGTTGAAGATATACTGACCTCCAGTGTATCAGCTGGATTTCTGTAATACCACCACCAATTATATGTAATAAAAAACTTGGTCAGGAAAATAATGAAAAATTGCTTCTTATCTTGCAAATACTTGACTCTAAGGGAATATCGGATTTATTTTAATTGTATGCAGTTCACATTTCTTTTAGTAATTATTGTTCCTTTCCTTAATTTTCTGCAGTTTTTGCTCATTTTTATTGACCTTCAGAGCTTTCATACATCAAGTTTTTTTCATTTTTGTGTCAGTATTTGCATTTTTTCTTCTGTTGGTCTTTTGATTTTGATTATAATATCTTGTCAAATTTAATCATTCTATCAGTCTTTTCCTTTGTTGGCTCTAACTTCTGTTTCTGGCTTAAAATACTTCCTCCACAAAAGATCATGTTTAATTTGCCTGCTCTTTTCTAACATATTGTAGTTTCCTTTATAACACATTGACATCTTTGATTCATGGGCTTTATCTGGACACAGGGGGGGAAGCAAGAGCTTGGCCACATCTCCTGTGGTGGCAGTATTATATCCTTGTCACTTACCTAATAATCTACATTTGTCTAGCGAGGTTAAATTCTGCCACTACAATATGTTACAATCCTAAATGCATATAGGTCTGGATTATCCTAATTATCAATTTGTCTATTTTACTTTAGAGCAAAAATTTAATTACAGCATCTTTACATTGATTTTAGTATCCAATAGGCCTTGACTTCACCAATCAGTTATTTCATATTATGTTCCCTGACTGTACACTTAAGAATGATTTCAAATGAACTTTAGAGATAGGCTGTATAGCTTTAGAGAAAAGTTTAATTGGAGAGCTACAAAATGACATTTGTATAATATACAAGGTAGGGGCATGGCTTCCATAGTAACAAGTCTTTTTTTTATGTTACTCAGAAATTTAAGGTTTTTCTCATATAGACCCCTGACCTTTCTTGTTTAGTTTATTCTAGATATCTTTATTAATGTTCTTATGCCTCTGAATGGTTGTCATTTAATATTTTGTTTGCTAAACACTTGCTACTTGTTACAAAATGCTCTTTGATGTTTTGTAAACTGCCATCTTATTGGAGGAGCTGTATTAAATTCCCTTGTTGGTTCCTATGATTCTGTTTTATTTGAATGGTTTTATTGCATGAAAGCTCTTCGCGAAGTTCTAAAGAGTGTTTATGATTGTATGATTGTGTCATCATTTCATCATCATCGTCATCATCACCAGCACAAGCAGTTTCGGCAGCAGCAGCATCAATAAGGCACAGGAGAGCAGCGACAGGGGCGAGAACAGCAACGACCCTTTAGGTCTCATTAACCCCATTCTGCCCATGGAGAGAGTCAGAGCAATGTGGAATGAGGTGTGAAACACAACTGGTAATATATAGTCTTCTACTCAATAAAATACTTATAAATTTCCATTCTATATTTTTCAGCTCTGGCCAAACATATACAAATAATCAAGATACAGGAAGTAGAAGGGGATGTTTGAGTGTGCCAGTGATCTTTGGCAAAACAAACAAACAAACAAAAACAAATAGAAACTAAGAGGTTGAAGGCAAAGGAATCCTAGGAATGGGGAATAGCACAGATGCACATAAGGGCCACGAGAAACACTGGAGCCGAGAAGCCACTTTAAGTGGTTGTAACTCGCTAGATCTGAAATGTACTATGCAGAGATGGGAGAAGTAGATTTGGAGCTGCAATTGTCAGAAGCTGGGGAGCACCAGGTTTGGAAGGTTAGTAATATCAATAGGCTGACATTATTTCCTTTTGAAAACATCTTTATTAAAATATAATCCACTGTCATGGTTTGATCCAGGTGTCCCCCACAAACAAGTGAATGTGTTCTGATAGATCGATCCTCAGCTGATGCCAGTTTGGGTTTTACAACCTCGATGAAGCTGTGTTGTCAGGGGCGGGCTTATGGGGTTATAAGCCAGCTTCCCCTTGCCAGAGTTTGGCACACCTTCCTGCCGCTGTTTGCAGTGTTGTGACAGAGGTGATGTCCAGCCCTCTGCTCATGCCATCATTTTCCCTGCCAGGATGGAGTCTCCCCTTGAGTCTGTAAGCCAAGTAAACCCATTCCTCCACAAGCAGCTTTTGCTTGGGTTCTTTCTGCGCAGCAACTAAGAAGCTGACTGCAACATCCACGGATCATAAAATTGATTCATTTGAAGAATGAACTGAGAGAAAGCATCTAGAGACCAAAGTGCAGGTCTAGCCTAAAGATACAGAGTCAAGAGCCATCAGAACCCATGGAAGCATGGGGCGAATCATCAGGGCATGTGAAAAGGATCAGGACGGAGTAGAAAAATCTGAGAACTTATAGACAGATAAAGGAAGAGAAGGCAGCCATGCGGGACATAAGGGGGGGCAGAGAGGGGGAAGAGGACAGGCTGTGTGTCAGGGAAACACAAATCTTAAAAGGAGACAAGGGTGACACAAAGAGGCCTGGGAAGTGTCTGGTGGACACAGTGGCCAGGAGATGCTGCTAGTGCTGAATGAAAGTGGAGCCATGGGCAGCGAGAAGGGAGAGACTGAGAGGAGCTGAGAGGCAGTCTATGAGGAGAGATCTGTCCTCCGGAGAGAATTCACAGCTGCATGGTGAGAAGTAGAATCTCTCCCTTACTTTTGTGTCTAATAATTTGGGTCATACTGGAGGCATTAGGTCCTTTTCCTGGCCTAATTTAGATGGTACATGGAGCTGACGCTTGCCTCTGGCTGAGCTTCACCAAGGCCACCTCTGGCATTCTCAGGGATCTAAGATGGAAGCAGGAGGAATTTTGGGGGCCCACAGCAGATAGACAAAGTTAAAAGACAGATGCAAAGACTCTGGTAAGATCTCACTTCACATCTAGGGAGAATTCATTAGTTAGTCTACTGGGCTCCTTTAAAATAGGTGGGCACTGTTATTTCAGGGCCAAAATTCATGAGGTCCCCTGGCTAGCTGAGCATTGTCACATCCAGAGCCTGAGCTCTCATGAGGTCCCCTGGCTGGACAACTCTAGGACACTCTGTAGAGTTACTCAGAAGCAGGTGCTTCTTGAGGTAGTACATCTCATACTGCTTGTTGAAGGACTGAGCCCGGGCCCAATGCTTCCTGCCCCAGCTTGGGGTGATATGCCTATTTCTTGGCAATTGAACTTGGAATCTCTTATAATGCCATTCTCATCACCAGTGCAGCTCTAGGACCCTTGATTTTTCCCTGTAGCCCATGTTCAAACAACAGCGCTCCACTCCTGTTGGCATGGAGCAGACTCAAAGATGGCCTGGGAAGCTTGAAGTGTGCTGTGGGCCTGGGGGTGAAAGTCATCTTGCTATGTCATAGCGAGGAGACCAGGGCCAGGTAGAACCAAGGCTTCTTCGGTGCTCAGCTCTTCGATCTTCAGGCTTGTGAGGGACTGAGGTAGATACACATCTGCTTGGCCATCCAGGAGTGACCAGAGACACTACTCATTCCTGGAGTGAAGTTGTTGAATACACCTCTGTCTTTTTATAGCCTTTCTTTGCGATGGCAGTGACCAGCACATGCTTATTTTCCAGAATTTCATTTAAAAAAATCTAACAATGATCTGATCCGAATCTATTTGGGCAAAGTTTCTATGTTTTTTAATAGAAAAATTCATATTCAATTGTATCACTGCAGTTTAAACAGTTACGATAAGCTTTCCTTATATATCCTGCTTCTCTTTAAACAATACTAAAATAATCTACATTAAAAAGCGTGCTTAGTCACAGTTTTTTTTTCTAAAAAAATGATTACTACTGATTTAAACAATTAGAAAAGTTGAGGGGTTGCCTTTTTCCTTTGTGTATATTGTTTCCTGTATGTAAATAGCCTTTCATGGGCTCATTTATCATGTGACTTCTCTAGGGAGCTGCTATTTCCTGCTACCTCAGCCCCCTATTTGGACAAAAACATTGGAACAGGGAGCTGGAACCCCAAAATGAACAATTGATGGGGGTGGAGCCATCAATTACGTGTGTAAATAATGTGTGGTTAGGCAGGATTTTTATGTGGGCATCTTGGGGAGGGCATGGATGAAGGAGATGAGCCTAACTTAAAGACAGTCTGCAGTCCACACTGGAATTCCTCGAAGGACTGTCTTGCTATGGAGGAAAACCAGGTGGTGGTAACTGCTTCGCCATGTGGCACTGAAGGGCAAGACTTGGGGACCAGCATGAATTAATCACAGGCTTTTAGGATGTCATCACATTCCTTAGGTCTGGCTTTGGTAAATTCCAAAGTGAAAGCTGGGAAGGAAAGGCCATTTTGGCTTTATCATTTTCTTCTTCAAGTGCCAGTGTTGCAATTACAGACTTCCTTTGATGTCTGAAGCTCAGTGCCTATGCAGAGCAGGAATCTGCACACCTGGTAGAGTCTTCCCCTTGGGGAAGGGACAATGGGGGACAGGTGGACTCAAAGATCTCCACAAATGAAGAAGCAGATGAATACAGAGTGTCTTCACTGTCGATCAGCTGGGCCGCAGTCCTACTGAGGCATTCTGTCTGAGATAATCCTCACCTAGACATCCATACAGGGCTCTGCAGCTAGCCTTGTCAATGAGGCACATTTCCTAGCTCTCCACAGAGCAACAGTGAACTCAGCTTCACAATCCATACTTTGCTGAGTGACCTCAAGTGTGTGAACTAAAAAGATTGCCAAAATCTCTCTCTCTTCCAAAAGTACCTTGAGGCAAACTAGTCTCTTGGAGAGCCTGGTGAGAGGCATGCTTAATCTACCTGAATGAGACATCGAATGGATTTCAAAAGAAGTTTTATTGCATTCACACTGTAAATAGATATGGTCAAGTGTTTTATAAATGCTTTTCTAGTTTTGTCAAGTACTACAGGATCAGTTTTCTCAAATTTCCATGTTTATTTCAAATTATTTTGTTCATGTGTAACATAGGTCCTTGAATCAAGTATTTGACACAGCTTATATACCATAGAAGAAGATAAAGCATGCGCAATGGAAGATTTCCAGGCTGTGACTGAAACTATGAAACTTGGTACCAGTGCTTACTGTGAGCACTCTTCCCTCTTCACTGTTCACTGGAATTTCCAGCAGGTAAAGAGGGTGTGAAGCCCACCATGCTGGAAACCAGAAGTTTCCTCATTGGGCCCAGCTGTGAACCCTTCACACGTGATTTATACGCAGCTTAAATCTAGAGCTCTCTACAGCAGGAGGCTGAAGAGGAGGAGGACAGACACTGTTTGCCTTTACCCCATCCTGGAATCCGGTTCCAGGGTCAAGCAGATGCATGGCCACCAACCCAATAAGAGGATTGGTCCGTGAGATGCACGCATCTCCTTTCACAATCCCTACCCTCAACACCACTGGAACTCTCACTCTTGACACATCTTAGGACAAACACTGGTACAGGGTGGGAGTGTTCATGCCACGAGTCACTGCGTGGAGGACTCCACTCCACAGGAGAGGTGATGGAAGCAGACAGGAGTAATAGATCTTTGCCTTCTGGTGACAGACATGTGCATAAAAAATATCCAGCAAAGATGAAGAGAAGGGTGGTGTGTGTCCATCTTCCCAGGAGCACACTTGCCTCTTCTACCAGCAGGGTCTGTTCCTACTAATGAGAGAAATGAACAAATTAGACACCACTAAACAGAACGCTAGCCACAGGCAGCACACAAGAGCCTGCCCTCAACTTCACATCTTGCAGGAGACGAAAGAGGATTAAATACTTTCTAGCTGCTGGCAAAATACCCTCAGAATTTTTCTCTTGATTATATTATGACTTAAAAACAGAATAAGAAGGCACTGGGACAAAAAGAAGAAAATGAATATCTTAAAATATGGAGAAAAGATTGAGTACCTCCAGCAGAAGGAAACCTTGTTATGTATACATTCTATACTCAGAATAAAATGTGAGATGTCCTGAATTGCCTGGGACAGGGATGGACACATGAAAGCTACAGAAAGGAGAGGGAACAGGGAGTGCCAGAGTGTCTGTTGCAGAATAACAATCCATACTATAAACACTTTAGGAGGGAGCTTGCAAGAGAAAACTCAGTGACCAAGAGGCCAGCCTCTATTGGCTCAGGGGTAGTAAATGAATATACAAAGAATAAAATGAGAGGGATTATAATAGACATCAAGAACAGAAAATCCAATTAATGAGTATTTGGCATTTTGTAAGACACAGCTAAAAGAAATGGCACAGAAAAAGGAAGCAAATCTGGACTTTTAAATAAGTTGAGCTGGCATGGTGACAATGTCTGCAATCCTAACACTTGGTAGAGGAGGTTTCTTAGTTTGTGGGTTACAGAGTGGCCTATCAAAAAATGCCAAAAATAAATATAAATGAATGAACAGATAGAAAATGAATCATCTTGTGAACAGAAACTTGTATGTAGATCTGTCCAAATGTTTTCATAACAATAATGACAAACATCACACCAAATGACTGGCAGAAAGAGGAAAATTACAAGGACAATAAATAGAAAATACAAAACATCTTCCAGAAGTTTCCGGAAAAGTTCTTACTATGTAGAGCATTAAAAGATAACTCAGGGGTTCCTGTGGATCTTCCTGGGGAAAGAAATAGAGATACCAAATTTAAACACCCAGTCTATAAGAAGACGTACTTTGACTACACAAACCCCAGTTGCTTTTCTTGGAGAACTACTACTAGAATGAGAACTAAATCCAAGATAAATGTTTAAATATGGGGAAATCGTAACAAAAAAGTCCCAGTATTAGTAAAATAGCCAGGTGCACACTTAGAGCTTGATATTAGTTTTGTAAATAAGACTTGGGCTGGAGAGATTGCTCAGTGGTTACCCCAGGACCCATGTAGCTCTAGATGAACCAAGTGACACATGCATCTGGGGTTTGTTTGCAGAGGCAAAAGGCCCTGATGTGCCCATTTTCTCTCTCTCTCTCTCTCTCAAGTAAATAAGTAAATATTTTTAAGAGTCTCACTTGTTTTAAAAATTTAAAAATACTGTAGGCCAATCTTGGTGGCACATGCTTTTAATCCCAGGACTCGGGAGGCTGAGGTAGGAGGATTGCTATGAGTTCAAGGCCAGCCTGAGACTACATAGTAAATTCCATGTCTGAGATCCTAACTTGAAAACAAACAAACAAATAAATAAATAATAAAAACATTAGATTAGAAGGTAGATGACATCTGAATAGTAAGTGAATAAAAACAATCATATGAGTATAAGCAAAGAGATGACATGAACCATCATCCTGGCTTAACACAAGAACTCCTCATCTAACAAGGAGTATGAAGTGATTGAATGTCATTGAATTTGACAATTAGAAAATAAATCCAAAAAACTTGTATGCTAAAAGAAAAATCTTAAAGGGTACCCGAAGTAAATTTGAAACAGGATATATATGTTCTAAACCACTGAAAAATAAAAACAAAGGAAATGTTCTAAAGAAAAGACAAAAGGAAATAGTAAAAGCATTCCTAAGAAGAAAGCGTGAAACAAGATAATAGAATTAAGACAAAATACAAATTATATCTGTGCGTGTACTAAATCATTCAGGCTAAGAAACAGAATCCAACTGTAGTGAAGATAGAGCATGTTTGAAAAAGACATAGAAACATCAAATAAAAGAAAGCACAAACTTCACCCTCTCCACTGTTGCCCAAGAAAGGGTATAAAAACTATTTTTGTAAAAAGTAGTGAGTCCCACTTTTTATATGCAAAAAAATTAACTAGCATGAAAAGTTATGTTACTGACAAAATGCTACAAATAGCAATAACGAAACAGCATGAAAAGACTTATGTGTGTCAAATAAGACATCTTGAAAAATAAAAAAAAAACTGTGCTTATGAAGCTTCTAGACAAATCATTTTAATACATTTTGAATGCACCCTAGTGAACAGAAAGACCTTGATCTAGATAAAGGGTCTTAGTCATTGATGAAACAAAGAAACCACCTCAGTCCCTACAGTGAGTTTTCTCATTTGTAGATGAGAAAAGTGATGAAATGCTACATGTTTTGGACTAAATTAAGGAGAATATTAAGGCAGGATGGTGTCGCATAATTTAGATCATTTAGGGCCTGGAGCTAGAGACCTCACAAACATCTTTCAACTCAGACAGGAAGTGTTGGGTTATGGATGACTCAGGGTCTACTGCAACAGCATGAAAGACACAGGGAAAGCATAGCTAAGGGGAAGCCATGTGACCTGGATGTTTAGATTGTCTTCCTGGTATGAAAGTGTGCCTGGAGATGGAATGGAAGGGCAGATGATTGAGGAATGGTCTGTGAGTTAGCTGCATCCTGCAAGCTAAGTCTAACCAGCAGAAGTCACTTAGTAGTGTTCTCGCCTCCCAGATGAGTCCATACTTCATGTGAGTTGGCTTACTTGAGTAAAAGAAATGGCTACACTCAGAAGAGTTTCCTATCTCTCTCTCCCCTCCTCTCTCCCTCTCCCTCTCTCTCTCTGTCTCTCTGTCTCTGTCTCTCTGTCTCTCTCTCTCTCTCTCTCTCTCCCACACACACACACACACACACACACACACACACACACACACACACACACACCTGATCAAATTCCCAAGGAGGCAACTAGTATGACGGAGGGTTCCTACCAGTCTATATCTCTACCTTCACCCCTGGCCGCTCTTATGTGGGGCTCATTCTTGTTCCTTGCATTGGCAAAATCAAACAACTCTAAGACTATTTCAAAAGGAACTGTGTTTAAAATGCTACACTGTTTCTTGTTCTTGCCAAAAGGGCTAAGGAACCAAAAGAAGCATTCAGCTACACAAAAAGAGAGAACCATGATAGATGTTCATTATGAATTAAAAAGTGGCAGGCTCTGCCAGGTGGGCATGATATCCCCGCACCTAGGAGATGCTGGGATCCCCCTTGGCGTGTAGATCAGGTATATCATTCTCCTCCACAGTGGGATATGAAAATGGGCACATGCTCTGGTCTTTCTCCAGATACCACAGTGAGGAAGGAGCATGTGGGTGTAAAGTACTGTATAAGCTAAATTAGCATCTGCTGAACCTTGAATCAGCAGGGCAGGAGTTTGAGGTGCCTTTGCCACCTCCTTTCTCCATCAGCATCGGGGGCTCATGGGAAAGGAACTGTCTATCTTATTTTATTTTGAAATTTTCAGCTTAGCTTTATTGCTATGGAAAAGGAAGACAAATGGCCCCACTTTTTTGAAGAATGGTTGGTGCAATAACTGAGACATGTGCCACATTTACAAATGGAAAACTGGAGCCAGAGGTGCTCCTCAGTGACCAGGATGCCCAGCCCACGAGGTCTTTCTGCATCTGAAATATACTTTTCCTCATCAGTGCCTGAAAGCACCTGTGAAGGACAAAGCTTCGTCTCATAAGAAATCCTCTTGCCTTTGCTCCTGACACTGTATCACAGCCATCTGCACTTTGCATTTCTTTTCTCTCACTGGTGACAAGCCACAGCATTGTGCCTGCAGCTTCCCCTCCTCTCTGTCTTCATCGTGGTCTCCTGGCCAGAGTTAGCATTTGCTGATGGGACATGCTGGCACAGTGTCCTGGCTGGCACCTGTACTGAATGGTAGCTGGCTGTGTTCTTACAGGTAGTAGGTGTAGGAAGGGTCTCCCCTGCTGGCACAGCCCTCTCTGCCTTCCCTTCACAGAGCTGACTCTGTTCCCCACATGTTGCCAGGAACTCTATAGAAATGCCTCGTCCAGCTGAATCCTACAATACTCCATAGAGCCCTGAGCCTGTGCTCACCCTGCTCACAAACCTCTGCCTTAAAGTGTGGTAGTCACGTACAAGCTGCCCCACATCCTGTGTCTCGTGGTGGTTTCTACGACTTCAGGACTCCTTGTCTTTAGGCACATCTGAGCATGTTGTTTACCTCGGCCTCCACCTACCATTCTCTCCCTTGTGTGGGCATTAGATGGGACCCTTGCTTCCCAGCCTACTGCGAGCTCTGTAGGAGAAAGAAAAACACCCACTAAATCCCCGTAACCCACCCAGTCAGGAGGCTGAACACATTGGGTGTTCACCTTCATACTTTTCCTCTGCCCCCTTGCAAGCCTTACCTTCAGGGCAGCCCTCTCTCCACAGCAGCCTGTCGTCCTCAGCATCTCCTGTCAGTCCACAGGCACATGGACCACATCTCAGGCAAGTGGAGGAGCATCTTGTGCTGCCCCCACCTCAGGTTTACTTTGATTCTCTTCCCCAAGAGGAGCACATCAACTGCTCTCCCACGTATCAGTTGCCCCATTCTTTCTCCTTCACTCCCATTTCCCACAAGACCCAATCCATTTGTTCTGAATTCTACATTTTACCTCTATTCTTTCTTCCTCAAATGGGTAGAATTTTGTCCATCCTTCTCATGTCCCTAATGTTTCATTTCCTTTCCTCAACTTTCCAGTTATTCCCTCTGGTAAAATGAGTGTTTTGGCTTTGCATCTCAAGCCCTGGTGAGGGATTCTTTCCCACATGTGTGAGTTTCTTGTGGGTCCAGCGAAGGAACCTCTCTGGGGATACAGACCCTCGGTGCTAGCTCTTCCTGCACTCCTATCACATCTGACTCGTGGCCTTGGCCCTTTCTCCTGGGCCCAGTTAACTCCGGAGACTGGCACTGTGCAGTCATATTCCTCGGACTCCTCCTCCCCTAAGGGAATCTGCTCTTGCTGTCATCATGGGTTAACATTCAGACCAGGCCCTGGAGATCTCCTTGCTTCCCCATCCCAGACTCACTTGTGTTTTTCTTCTTTGGACTCCAGGAAAACTCACAACAATAGCTCTTTGTCATCCTTTGGAATGGTATCTGCTCCTGGAGTTTGGTGTTTGTCTTTCACTCCTGGAAGCTAGTGTTGTCCCCACTTGCAACAAGGACTTCCTAAGTGCTAAGTGCTGGGGGTCTTGCTGATGACATCATTGCAGTCAGCCGCCCTCAAGACTTATGTCTTTTCAAGTTCCTCCTCAGGAAAGGGAGCTTCTAAGACCCACAGTATTTTCCTCCTTTTGTAGCTTGTCCTCCAAAGGACAGGATGGACATCAGAAAACACCAGGCAGAGAGGTTCACTTCTGCTCTTCATGAATGGCATTGGCCTGACACAATGAAGGCCACTGAAACCACAGGTACATCCGGGTGTACACATGTATACTGAAGCCACATGTACACAGCAGGGGCCTCTCCTTCCCTCCTAAATTACTCAGTTTATTCCCCTGGGAAAGTCACCCAACCAACTGTCTGCATCAGCCCACACTGCCTCTCACCAAGCCTCCTGGGCTCTATGGTTTTCTCTGTCTTGTGGCTCTCAAGCTGTTTCTTCTTCTTCTTCTTCCTCCTCCTTTTTATTTACTTTTTGTCTTTTTAGGACCAGCAGCCTTCCTGTGATATCAGCATTACAGGTCCTTCATGGGTATCTGAGTGACACCAAAATGTGATCTATGATGATACTGAGGGGTAGCTATGTTGTAGCTATGGACAATGAACAAGTTATATAGCCATGGACGAGAATAACTAATTCTTCCTGGGAGGAAACTGGGAAGAGAACAATATCAACAAAAGGTGACGCTGGAACACAAAGATGGGTAGGTATCAGAAAAAGGAGATGAAGGAGTCACTCTGAATCAGAGTGGAAACATGCAAAGACCTTGACTTCAGTTTCAAACAAAAACTCTAAGCAGGATATTGAGTGTGTTTGTGTACTGAGCATGGATGCCTGGGATGTAGTCATAGTAGACAAGTGCTCTGACTCTAAGGCATGTGTCACTTCCGGAATGTTCCCCCATCTTTTTGCATGCATGTGTGTGTGCATGTGCGTGCGTGTGTGTGTGTGTGTGTGTGTGTGTGTGTGTGTGTGTGTGTGTGTGTGTTCCAGTGTCTATGGAGGCCAGAGGTCAAGGTCTTTCTCAATTGCTCTCCACTTTGTTTACGGAGGGAGAATCTCTCATTTGAACCCAGAGCTTGCCTATTGGGCTAGTTTAGTTTGACAGCTTGCCTAGGTACTCACTGTTTTCACCTGCTGAGGGATGGGATTACATACAGGACACCATACCCACCTGGCTTTTATGTGGGTGCTGGGATTCCATATTCAGGTTCTCACACTTGTGTGGCCAGCATTTTACCCACTGAACCATCTTCCAAGCACCCAGAATATGTTTCATTATATATATATTAGTAATATGTCTTCTCTTTCCTGGGATAAATTTACACTCCTGGAAAAGGTTTAAAAGATTTTATTCATCAGATCTAAAAAGTCTTTAAGAGAAATGTCCATTTCAGTCACCATCTGGAAGCCCACTGGTGTGCAGATCCATCTGTGGCTCCCTCACTGACATCGAGGTTTCCTCTGTCTCAGAGGTGTGCCCATGCACACTGAGGATGGTAAGGAGGGTCACCTGGGTAGCAGACTGGATGGTAGCTCAAGGTCAGCCTCTGACTTGGAATTCCCCTGCATGAGGTCCTCGTGGGGTGACATCATGCCCATTCTGCATTGTGGTGCAGTTGGAGTGTGTGAGTGTGTGAGTGTGAACTTCATGCACAGGAAACAGAGGAAGGAAAGTGAATTTAAGAATACAATGGCTGTCTTTAAAAGTCAGTTAGGTTTTAAACAAAGGTATGCCAGCTTGTTCCAAATTTCTACTTATTTGGAAAGAGTGTTGTCAAGCAGGCCTTATAGGCCCTTTGGATGGAGCTGGGAAACTTCTGGCACCTTCCATGCAGGACTTGGTGGTGAAGTCTGGTGAAACAGGCCTCTTGGAGCATAGTGCATACACACAGACCCCAGGGGGGGCTTTTAAAGGGCTCATATGATTGAGGCTTGGTCTATGGCCTAATGACATCAATCTTAGCTTTCTTGTTGAGCTCTGATGGGTGGCTTTTATTTCTAACGAGGTAATAGAACCTTAGCTAGGTTCCTTTAATGCCAAATATCGTAATGATAGAATGTGGAGAAAAAAAAAACTGCAAAGAGAGCAGGGAGTATGTGGCATGGGGTCAAAGTCTTCAATTGTCCCTACAGTGAGCTAGCCAAAATTGCCTTGCTCATGAGCATGCTTGACCAACAGTTGATCCCATTAAGGGGACTTGGGAAGGTAAAGAAAATTCACAGGCGTATGGGAAAGTATGCAGATGTAATGAATCAACAGAAGAAAACAGTTCAGTTGGAAGAAGAGAAATCATTTCCCCAATATCCAAACTCAACAAATTTGCTTTCTGTTCCGCCTTCCCCTCTCGAGTCCAAATACTCATCATGTTAGAATGTTCCATCCTTGAAATGGTAATCTAATAATCTCCAAAACCTTTGGGAGATGGAGGGAGCATTGTTTATTCCCTCACCTTCTGCCCTTAGAAAACACGGCCTTTTGGAAACTTATCTTTGGCCTCTTAGACTTAGGCACCAAGGAGATGGCTGCCTTGCTGTGGTCCATAAAGAATTCACAAGGCTGTCCTCAGGTCCACTGAGCCAGGCCCCAGGCAGCTCTCCCCTGGCCTAAAACTTTTAATCTTGGGGGGGGGGTTAAACCAGGCCCTTAACCTCCTTTACAAATCATGAGGCGTATGCAAACAGGGAGGCAAGCCTGTGTAAGCTGGAAATAATGTTCTTGGCGGCTGCTTCCTTTTCTTTCTATTTCAGTCCTAAGGGACATGGCTTTTCTACTTCTTTGAGCCTTAGGAGTCTTGAGGTTTTATTGTAAAAAGAAGAATTCTGTGTGGTTTTAGAAGGCAAGTCACTTTGAGTAATTCAAACCCTCATTTATCCAAACACAGAGGCTGAGGACCTCTTAGCAAACTGGATCCCAAGTGATACAGCTTTTGGCAAGGGTTTGTTATCTGTCCTGTGGTACTGCCTATATTTGAGCTTAGCACGTCTGGTCAACATGTTCCCAAGCCACCTTGGCCCTGTAGCTTACCTTCATAGGTATACATTTGTACACCTGTGCAGATGTATGACCACATGCATCTGTGCATGTTCATGGGGTCATGTTAGAGAGAAGAGAGGCCCTGGATGTTTATAAGCCTCATAGTAAATGAGGTTCAGGGATAATTAAGAGAAATCTCCGTTGGCAGAAATGTGCCTTGTTGGGTCTGCTTCTCATTTTGGACAATTGAAAAAGGCAATCACTCAAGTTTTATTGATGCCAGGAGTTTTTCACAGTCATCAATATGGGCTACAAAAATGAAGTTGTTGACATCTTATTTCTGGGTTTATTTTTCCCAGATAATTGTAAGCCCTCAAGCATCATATATTTTGAACTAAGGCAGTTCCTTCCATAACCGAGCATTTCCAATTCAACGTGTACCGTCAATCTCACATTCTGCCAAATCCTGCACCGACCGGTCCAATCTGTATCAACCAAGCCCACTCCATTTTTTCTCATGCTGCAAGACAGATATGTATGATGTTAATCTTACTCAAAGGGACAGGAGATAAAGTTTAAATGACACACAAATACTTTTAGCTCTCCATAACAGAATGTGTACACTTTGGAGGTTAGTTCTTAGGTTATTAGGGAGTTTGGCCTGCTTCAATTAGGTCTTCTGGACGACTTTGTTTTCTCTCCTGAACTGACCGTGGTTGGGACTTCAGACATGTGGGGATCACTGTTAGCCCAGTTTAGCAGCTGGGAGCACCAGAGATCAGCGCCTACATTATCCCAGTACTTCGGTTCCGCTAGCCTCGTAGCAAGTATCCGTCAGCCCCGTTGGGAAAAAAAAGACATACTTCTCCTTCAGTTGTAGTGGCAGCAGCCCTCTGTCCTTGCCATGAGAAGGACAGACTTGTGGTAAGTAGGGTCCTGATGGGAGCATGAGGCTGGCTAAGCCAGTGTAGAGCTGCCACATGCAAGCTCAAGGCAGCCCGGAGATCAGCACCCCACAACAGTGACTCAGGGCCTGGGCATGTGCTCTCTCAGGTGGGAGCAGCAGGCTGGGCTCATGAAGGAGTAGCCTACTACAGTAATTTTAGTCACCGAGTAACTCCATGAAAGTCATAATGTTGGCCATCTCTTGTTTAAAATCAGAGCTAAGAGAACTCATGAGATGCATTGAAGTTAGGTGTCAGGCCTCAGGGAAGACTTCGTGGCTTTCTGTCTTTACTACAACTAAAGCCACGTTCAGAACAGAAGCCACCCCTTGTCAAACTACTCCCCACTGGTCTTTTATTTATCAGTGGACAAATGCTATTTCATGCTGATTTTTAATTCTCCTCTAAAGTTCATGCCCACATTATATGTGCATCTCTGTGCATGAGTGCATACATACTCATGTATGTAGAGTTGAAGGTTAAACAGGATTCCCAGAGCCATAAGAGATTTTAACAAGTTCTGGATACTTTTTCCAAACCATGTCCTCCATCACCCAGTTATAACTAATGTGCCTTTTTCTCCAGGAGTGTGTAATAGGTGGTTACTCACTATGTCACTCACCTGGATGCCACAGTCAAGTAAGTGGTTAATCAGATACTGAAGCATCTTTATTGTCCAAACCCACATCCCAGAATTCCAGCCATAGACATGACCAGCATGGGCATTAGGCTGGAAGCTGGAGGAACCTGGGTGACCTTACACAGCCCTGCCCAGTGTCAGATGCTGACACCGTGAGAAGAGCAGCCCTGGATGACTGGAGTGGGTAGACTACTCTTGCTTCTAGGAAATGAATAAATGGCTGATATGAATAATTCTTTTTATACAAACTGGTTTCATGACATTCAAATTAACCTATCAGAGAGCTCATAATTGCAGCAAACTCTTCTCGTGAGCTGGCTGCTTTCTGCCTTCCTCCTGCTGTCCCTTACCCATATTCCACAGACTCAGTTTTCCCCACGTGCCCTATCTGTTGAAGACACATACGGAGCCTTAAGATCTACAAGCAGGAATGAGTGTGCTGACCACTGAAAGTCAACAAGGATATCTTGTTGACGTGATTCTATGCTACATGAGGAGACTGGGTCTGACCAGAGTCTTTGTCTTCTGTGCAGTAGCCTACTTCAAGATCCTTGGTCACTCCTAGAGAGCCATACTGATCCAGTTAAACCCTCTTTTTGCCTGGAGTTTGAAGGTGAGACATACATGGATGGAGATCAACATTGGGCCAGTACATAGTAGAGGACTAGCAGACAGAGGCTGCTCAAGCCACCTTCAGAGAGCAGAGCTGTGGAACCAGAGAGACATTTGAGTGGCAATCATAGAAGATAGTCCAAATCTCCATGGGTGGGGCTCAGGCACCTGCTGCAGAGGGGGAGCAATGCTCACTGGAGCTGGCTCGGTTGGCATGCTTTCTGTTGGGAGTTAGTCTGTCTCCTTTTTACTTCCTGTTAGGCTGTCTCCACGTTCACTGCACAGGGAGGTTTCTGTTAGTGAACCACGGCTGGCAGTGAGATCATGAGCTGCATAGAGTGAGACACAGCAGCAGCCTTTGAGGATCCATTAGATGTGGAGGACGAGGAGAGACAGGGAACGTGGTGCCCTGCCCAGCACTTTGCCATGGTCACAGAAGAGTGGGTGTGACGATGAAGATGGAGGGGCAGGTCTACACGAACCTTGGAAACATGGTTAGCAACTCAGTGATGAGAAGATGGACCCCCAAGTCACTTACAGTTTCTACTCTTCCAGTTTGCTGGCTCTTTTCCTTTCCCTTCCTTTCTTCACGAGAGCACACCCATTCAGCATTTTATCAGCTTCCCTCACACACAGGGAACACAGACCTCCTGGTCCATCCAGGATAATCACATTTCTGGCTCAGAACAAGGCTTGTTTAGTATAATTAGTTGGCGACTCTGAGTGGAAAAGTTCTGCCAGACGTGCTTTGAGTTGAGGGTGAGTGCTAGAGTCAATTCTCAGTTCTGATCTACATGCTTGAGGGGAGAAGTTCACAGAATTTAGCAATTGGCTTTCTTTCCTGAAGCCAGTTTCTGTCTGAAGGTCAGTGGCAAAGGGTCAGCAATGAGAAAAACTGCCCAGGGATGAGTTTCATAAAGTCTGGTACAAACAACCACTTCATATAGCATTGCTGCAACCCTGCTTTGTTCTAAGGTCTATCACAACCCCTATGTGAAAAGACACTTAACCATTTCATGGATGAGGAAAAACAACACTGAGATGCTGAAAGGCTTGCATGAGCACACAGAGTAAATAGGGCTGTGCTGGGCTCTGTGTTTCCAGTCCAGGCCCTGTGCCACACGCTTGTCCCTGTCCTCATCTTTACCTTCCCGACTCTGAATCGTTCTTTCCTCATCATCTAATAAACTGTAGGCTAGGACATATATTGAGTTCTCTCCAGACTGTGCTCAAATTGACTTGCTTTTCCAGAAAAAAAAAAACAATGAAAAATTTAAAAAACAACTTGAAATCAACATCCAGATTAGCCTTCAAAGTTTTAGAAGGAACTAGAAAAACTTCCTATAGATTTAAGCCATAGGAAAAAGTCTGCTCTGAGAAGACTCTTGGTTCAGCATTCAATGCCTGGAGTGCTGAGTAGTAGAGGAAGAGGTAGGAGAGTTGGTCCTTCTCTCCAGTATAAGGCATTTGCCTACAGATGCAATCACCTCTGGAACTATCATGGTCCCTGCTATGGGCACAAGGTCACCAGTTAACTGCCACAGGTACATTATAGGTGCATGAGGCCATCTAGCCTGTACAGGAGAGCAGTGTTCAGGTCCAAGGTGGAGGCTTTGGATTATCCTTCTCTCTCCTCCCTCCCCTTCTCTTTCTTTCCATTATGTCGCATATTCTCTCTGCCTTTCTGTGCCTCAAGCATGTGCTCAAAGATACCAATCTGCTATGTAAAGATTAAAGACAAATCCTTCCTAAAGCTTCCAGGTCCCAAGCTGGAACCTGTCACCTACCAGCAGGGAAGATACCAGGTGTCTTCTTTGCTCAGCACAGGTTACTACAGGTGCTTTGACCCTTGCTGGCCCTCAGGTAACCCCCCTTCTCTAAGCTTTAATGCCCTGCATGGACTTTTGCTGATTTATTTTACTGCCTTAATGCCCAAGATTTGAAGCTGTCTTCTAGAAAACAGGAGAACATCTTTAGGACCTGCAGAAGGGAAAGACTTTGGAAGTTATTATATCAAAAGCTCAACTGAGGGCTGTAGAGATTGCTCATTGGTTAAGGCACTTGTCTTCAAAGCATAATGAAACAGGTTCAATTCTCCATGTAAAGCCAGATGTACAGTGGTACATATGCTGGAGTTGGTTTGCAGAGGTCGGAGGCCCTGGCACGCCCATTCTCTCTCTGTCTCTCTTCTCCCCATCTCTCTCCAGTTTCAAATAAATAAATAAATATTTTTAAAATAAAACTCAATTCATAGATGAATGGCAAGGCCAATTTCTGCCATTCAAATATAGTAGTAACAGGATGAAAAGACAACCTACTGCTTGGGGGCAGCATTTACTAACCTAATGTCTGAAAATAATTTATATCCTGCACATGCAAAGAGCTCTCAATATTCAATAGTAGGGAAAAACACAATTTGCAAAAGATATGACATACAATTTACCAAAGAAAGTATAAGGCTAGCAAATAAGCACTTAAAAACATTCTTAGCAACTTATAGAAAAGAAAATTAAAACCACCAAGAAATATCACTGCACCTCTATGAGCTGGCTACAAAATGGAAAGGCTGAACATGCCACCTGTGGGCAGGCTGTGAGAGAAAGGGGTTTTGTAGGATCATAAAAACCTTAACTGTACACCTGTGACATAATCCGCTAGTCAACTCCTTCCTGTCTGTACCCAAGAGAAATGGAAGCCTAAGTCCATAAAATGATTTTTAAATATAAAGTGTTTATAGTGTTTTTCTTTGTAGTATTCTTAAGATGGAACCAATCTAAGTGCTTTTCATCTGAATGTTGATGAATAAATATTATATGTTGCATCCACACAATGAATTAGAAATCGATCATACAAATGAACTATTGATACATGCATCATGAATAATCTCAAAATAATCATACTGAGTAAAAAAGCAGGACAACTCCTATCCCACAAAACAGGAGTACATTATTTGATGCTTTGATTTGCACTTGATACCCCTCTTATCCTAGGTGTTATGCTCCTCTATGGCATATCCTTTGTGATCAGTGAAGGAAAGTAAATCTCAGTTTGTAGACTCAATTACATTTCTTGGATACTTGCGTAATTCTGCTGAAATATGTCTTTTATTATTTTTCCCAGACCAACTCTCCCAAGAGAATAAAAAACCTTTACTTGAGAAATCAAAGAAAGGATTCTTCAGTGCATTTCAGCTGCTTCTGGGTGGATGGGCTGCACCTGCATCCAGCTTCTACAGACAGCCAATGTGGTCTGGACAGCTGGCCACTGACCAGCAAATTCACCTGCCCATGGTCCACTCCGAACTCATGCTCAAACGCCATCCCCATTCTGAAATATTATAAGAAGTGGGATCTGGTTGGAGCTTAAAGTGATGAATAATGTTCTGGCCTTGTGAATAGATTAGTGCATCCATTCAGATAATTCATGTGCTGATATGGATTAACTCAAAAGCTGGTCTGCTATAAATGGCAGTTTGGCTAGATCTCTCCAGTGTCCTCATCTTATGCTACCTTGGGATTCCTCCAGCTAAAAGGCTCTTGGCCAAATCTCTTTTCTACATAACTTCACAAGGTTGTGGTGTGCATTAGCAACAAAGTGAACTAGGACATCCAGTTTCTCCTTCCACTAAGAGTCCTAAAGTTCTTTCAACTACCATCATTTCATCAGTTCTGCTGCAAGAACTTTGAGACTTTCTTGAGGTGAAACAGACCCCTTCCAAGGTGGCCCTGGAGGGAGCGTCACTCCTGCTCCCCATCCTCAGGTTCACCTTTGCATGTTTGGATGTTTCCTGTAACTATCCCGACTCCCCTACCTTTTGGGGAATGACCTTCTGCTCCTGAATGGCTCAGGCCCCAGAGCAAGGCTGAGGGGAGCCCTTGCTATTTCGACAAGGCTTGGCTGGAGTCAGGATAACTTTAGGAAAACAGGAAGTGTCCTCAAAGTTGAGTTAACTGGCTCCCCAGTCCCAGATGCTCAAGGAATCTTTGTGTCTCCTCTACTCTCCATGGTGGGGTTACCTTTGGGATCCCCAGATAGAAGTCCATACTTTACAGTCAACCTTTCTGACCAGGAAAGCAGAGGAAGTGCACTGAGATTCAAGAGGTCCCTATCTAGCCAGCTCGCTAGACAGAGGAAGTCATTACTTCCTTTCTAGTAAAGTTTTCCTTTCCTTTACTGAAGTAGGATTGCTTGCTAGCCCCTCCCCCTTTAAGGAAACTCTAATACAACCACCTGGCTTTTCAGGTCTCCCAATCATAACCACAGCAGAACTCACTACAAAAGGCCCAACATTTGTTCATTGCCTTCACACACATCCACAGGCCCAGGGCCATATCATGCAAGGTGGGGTAAACGGAGGAGCAACAAGCTGTGGTTTGGTGAGAACAATATTTAGACAACCAAATCAGCCAGTCTCATACTTTATCAGCTAGAAGGACAAAGGAGGCCACATTTGTACATGGATTCCATAAACACTAGATTCCCTCACAATGGTGTACCCCTCCCTTTCACATCCCCTCAGCAGCAGGAGTTCTAACATTTCCCTGGGACTCTACTCAATAGACATTCCCAGGAGTCCAAGTGGAACTACACCCTTAGCTTGATGTCAGCCAGCCTGTCTGGATGGGTGTTGGGGTCTCATTCGTGGAGATCAGTTTCAGAAACTCTGGCTGAAGGATACTTGCTCCCCTGTCTCGAAGCTCTCATGATACTTTGTCCCCCTCTGATCAAAGTCTAACGAGGGCACTGGAGCTTCTCCCTGAGAACCCTGGGTTTCCATGTCTCCAGCTGTGTTCTCACACTCTCCAGTGCTGGGACACATTGGACTCACCATTAAGGCGATATCTCCAAAGCAATTTTCCTGAGTTCTAAAGGATCACTGTTCCTTTTTTAACCCAAAGACAGACCTTTCCTCTTGGGCTCACACATGCTACTACTGCTGCATTTTATCAGCACAGGACCCAGTGTAAACCAAGGAGGAGTCAAACGACCATGGACAGGTCATGGCGTGAGGTGCCAGACAATCTCCCCTTCAGAGTCCCTTGTCCTTTCTGGAACTTGACTGTGAGTGAGCCAACTGACTCTGCCATTTTTTTTCAATTCTCCAAACATCCATGAAAGGGAACATGTGGTCATTTCTCTGAATCCTTTTGGTCTAGGAAGTCTCTATGTCTCTAAATTTGTGTGAGTATACAAATAGAAAGGAAAGGAGCCAAACCTAATTTCACTGGCCTGTATATTGTTTACTTTTATATGGCTGTGACCCAAATACCTGAGAGAACTTAAAGAATGCTTTATATTGACTCATGGTTTCAGAAGTTTCAATTCACAGTCCTTGGCTCCATTGATTCTGAGCCCATAGACAAGCGCATGGAGAGGAGGAGCCTATTTACCTCATGATGGACAGGAAGCCTAGAAGGAGGGAGGAACCAAGAACTAGGCATCTGTTTAGAGGCCAGGCCCCATGGGCCCAGCTCTTTTAGCTGCTTCTCATCTCCTGAGGTTTCCATGACCTCCCCTAATAGTATAACCAGCTGGAGATCAAGCATTCAATACATGAGCCTGTGGGGCCCATTTCATATTTAAACCATAACAATTTCCATGTGCATCTAAGGCATTCAGCTCTTGATCTGAGAACATGAGCTAGGCTAGGCCTTAGTACTGCCAGTGACTAAGGACCAGGGACACCTAGAGAATTGCTTCAGGTTTGACCTTGCATAGTAAGAAGAGGCTGGGAGGTCATTCATCAAGCAGCTCATTTCCAGAGAACTGTCTAGAGAGGAAGCACCAGAGTTAACATGCTCATCACAGACTGAGGTGAGAGAAGAAAATGGTCCCAGCTGTCTCCCTTCTCTGAATGAACAAGAACCCTCCAAGAGAAGGTGGAGCACTGTCTCCCAACATCTTCAGGGTGGTGAGTTCTGTGAGGAGCCCATCCTTGTTCTCTGCTTACTTGTGTAAAAATATGAAATTCACAGCTCTAATTGGCTGTGCTAGTGATTCAAGAGTCGAACAGCATCCCACGATGGCTCCCAATGGGCTAAGCAGTGAAAATGCTCTCATTGGGGAACATTTCTGATAAGATGGGCACTTGACAGGCAGCAAAGGCTGAGGTTAACAGAAACAAAGACCAACAAGCAAGCGGGTCAGTTCAGAGTAGCTTTCCTGCAGGATTAAAGCAGAGAGGTCTTCCTTGTCATGCCAGCTCAGGTAGATGGTCCTTGTGGCTGGTGGTTGAGAGTGTGCTGCCTTGGGGAGTATCTGTTTCTGTCTATGATCTGACACCTACATGTCAGAGGGATGTTATTCTGGTTTGGGCTGGTTTCTCAGACCAAATTCAGGAGCTCAGTCCCAAACCACAGCTCCCATACATTTTCTTTAACCTTTGTGAAGTCTGCCATGATCTGGTTTGCTCTCTGTTTTTCCACACACATCTAACGAAATTCCACAATTATTCTAGGGACAGAACCAGTTGGCTAAGTGTGAGTGTGTATCTTTGATTGCTGGCAAACATCCCATGGTAAGGAGGGCACTGTCTTCCAGCATGGCACAGTCTTTGTATACCCTCCTGTGACATATCCCAAGGCAAGGTGGGACTACCTTCACTGGCTTGGTCCTGCTTGGTGACAGTTGCCACCTGGAAATGACTTCATGTGTTGTCATGATCTTAGTACTGAGGGACTTTGTGTGGGACGCCATATGGAGTCACAAAGGCTGGGCTCTCCCAGCATATCTCTATCTATTCTAATGTGCTCAGGGCTTAGTCTCAGGCCTTTAAGCCTCCTCTAGGTTAGTGTGCATTCTACAAACAAGTTTACACAGTGAGGAGAAGCCAAAACAAACACATTGATCACAGCCTTACAGCCAGTGATCACATGACTTTCCTGTTTAGCTTGCCAGCCAGTTAGGAGTTACAGTTAAGGACTTCAGTATCTTTCAGTAAATCAGAACTCCTTCAGTCCCTCATGTAATCAAGATGGAGAACATCTTGTACTTAGGCATTACACAGTCAATAACAAGCCTCCTTAGGGGACTTATAGACAGTGGATTCTAAGAATGTGTCTTTGAAACATTATTTCCAGAGCATTTGATGACCAGCTGGTGGACTTCCCATGAAGTCTAAGCAAGAATTCTAGTGTAAAATCAACAAAAAGGTCCCTGGGCTGAAGTTTACCCTGAAGGGCCACAGAAACCACAACCAGCCTGTGGCAGAAGCTGGCCTGCCAGGAATATACCCAGAGAATAGTGCCGAATGGGACCGGATCCTCATGTGGTCTTCCCTATTCCCACATCCTCACCACCTCCTGCCCTACTGACTGGGCTTGGGGATGACTGCAGGTAAATGACCTGAAGAACACAGCATGCAGAGGAAAGCAGCTTTGAAAGCTCCTTCCTCTGTGAAAAGAGGAAGCCTGAAGTGGGTTAAATTGTGCCCACCCGAAAGATTCTGTACTTAGCGACTGGGTTTTTTGAGACTGGGTGTATTAGAATGGAGTTGTTAGGATGCCCTAATCCAGCATAAATGGTGTCCTTATAAAAAGGTAGATGGGCATGGTGGCACACGCCTCTAATCCCAGCACTTGGGAGGCAGAGGTAGGAGGATCGCCATGAGTTCAAGGCCAGCCTGAGACTACATAGTGAATTCCAGGTCAGCCTGGGCTAGAGCAAGACTCTACCTCAAAAAACTAAAATTTAAAAAAGTGGTGATTTAATAAGTCCTTAAAGAATCTTTGGGCTCTTCAAGTGGCCCCACCTTGGATTTTAATATATTTTATACCTACTATTATAGTCAGCTTTCTTATTGCTGTGACAAAGAACCCAACCAAAGGGCAGCTTTTGGAGGAAAGGGGTTTATTTTGGCTTACAGACTTGAGGGAAATCTCCATGATGGCAGGGAAAATGATGGCATGAGCAGAGGGTGGACATCACCTCCACCACAGCACTACAAACAGTGGCAGGAGGTTGTGCCAATAAATGGCAAGGGGAACCTGGCTATAACCCCCCCCATGAGTGTCCCAACAACACAGCTCCAGTAAGGTTCCAATTCCTAAACTGCCATCAGCTGGGGATCAAGCATTCAGGACACATTAAGTTTATGGGGGACACCTGATTCAAACCACCACACCTACTCAGTGAGTTTATTTAGCAAAGTGGCACTGCACACACATGGCTGGCTTCCTTCCTATATTCCCTGTGTTTCCTATGCTTCTGGCCTTCTAGGCACAGGTTCTGGGTCCTGTTGCCATTTGCTACCTTTCAGGGCTCATCTTCTGACTAATTCAGGGCCTGAATCCTTGAGAGATGAGGGAAGTTGATATTGAGTACAGGACAAGAAGAAAGCCTGGGGTCCAGAAAGGCCACAAGGGGGTTGTCTTATCTGACGTAGTCCTCTAAAAGTACTTTGCCTGGTAGGTGTGTGGGCAGGAGAAAACCAAACCTGTCTTTGCATGTACAGAGGTTGCAGTAATGCTAAGTTCGGACAGCTGGACAGTCAAGCCTAGGAATAGACTGAGGCTAATTCACATTTTGCATATGAGTCCCTCAAAGGGAAAAAAACAGACAACCTTGGAGAAGAGAGAAGTATGAATCTTAAATTGCAATCCCTGACACCTGCATTGGGAAATGAGTCTGATGGAGTCTTGTTTAATTGAATTAGGATGCTGGCCAGGCCCCATGAACTAGCATGTTCACCACCCCCAGGAGGAGCAGAGCTGGTGATAAGGGTAGGAGCATATTTGCAGAGCAGGACAGAGTCTCCATGCATATTCTGAGCTACATCCATTTCCAGACTAGCCATGGTCTTTCATTTCTTCTACTGCTCCATAAGCACCGAAGTCCCAGTGTGCCCAAGGTGCTGTCCTCAGGGACAGGTGATGTAGAGTCAGGTACAAGCAAAGAAAAGAATGAGTGAAGACATATGGGCAGTAACTGGACCCAGGGGGTGACTTTCAAGCACCAGAACCTTAGATGAGTCTTTAAAATCTATTGACATCTTTTTGCTTCCTGCCAAATGGGTCAGGAGACCTCCTGCAAAGTGTTCTTATAGGGAGTGGTGGGGTGAGTCTTGCTATCTTGACCTTATTTAGAATCACCTAGGACAAAAGGCTCCCAGCGTGTCAATGAAGATGCTTCCAGAAAGGTTTAACTGAGGAAGGAAGACCCACCATTCCATGGGCAAGGGTCCTAGACTGGGTAAAAAGGAGAAAGCAAGTTGAGCACCAACATTCATTTCTTTCTGCTTCCCAACTGAGGATTCAATGTGACCAGTCACTTTATGCTCCTGTCAGCATCCTCTGCCACGGAAGAGTATACGCTCAAAGTATGACCAGCCACCTCACACTTCTGCCGCGACACCTGAGTGAGCCCAAATAAACCCTTCCACTTCTCTTAATTCTTTGGAATTGGGGAATTCGGGATAACAATGCATTGTTTGCCCACTAAATAATGTAACTCATTATGGACAATAAATATATATTTTTAAAAAATTCAAAAAAAATTCTTTATGTGTTTATGTGTAGTATGTGTGCTGGTGTGTGTGTTGTATGCACTTGCATGTGCTGATGTGGCATCCTGTGTACTTGCCTGTGGCACTTGGAAAACACTGAATGTCCCCCCTCTGTCACTCACCACCCATTTTTCCTTGCAACTGAGTCCTTTACAAATTCCAGAGCTTGTCATGTGCCATAGGACTGCTGTTGCAGGCCCATGTGGCCATGCCCAGCTGTTTCTGTGGGTTCTGGAGATTTGCACTTTGGCCATCTCAGGCTCCTTCAGGGCCTCATGCTTTCACAGGAACCACACCTAACCACTGAGCAATCTCTCCAACCCCAACCCTTCCTTTCTTAAGTTGTCTTTGTCAGGTATTTTGTTAGCACAATGAGAAAAGGAACTAATAACTAATACAATTGATAAGATGACTTAAATGCCATGTCTAGAATAGAAGCAGGAACAAAAGGTCTGTTCTTATCTGTACACAAGAAACTCATAATCCATGTGGGAAAATCCTGAAAGCAAATTGTAGCAGGAAATGTACTCAGTGAGATGGAGATGGGGCCATGGCATTGGGGAGGAGAGCCTGGGCTTTGGGGGACAGTGCCCTGTCCAGCTGATCACTTAGGGATTGCGAGAGGTGATCACAACATCTGGAGGTGTTGGGCCCAGTTATGGTTACTTGGCATAAACAGGTGCAAGAATCCATTCCTGCCCTCCAAGGTCTTAGAGTCTCTTAGAGGGATGGAGGGAATCACTGCTCAGGATAAGTGCCTGGGCCTAGGGGCACATAGCAAGGTCACCACTTGCCCTGAACAGAGTAGGGACTTCAAGGAAAGTTTTTGGAGAAAATTCATCCAACCTCTGGCTCCTGAAGGGGAAGCAGGGTTGGGTGGATGACAGGTAGTGCCACATGCTGTGCGTGTGGGGAGGCGAGCAATATTGGAAGAGAAAAGTTCCAAGAGAATGTTATGTTTCAAAAGATAGAACAAAAAATAAATATTAATACCTCATTAGCCTTAAGCACAAATGGAAACTGTTGGTCTGGGAAAAGGCTCAGTTGATAAAGTGCTTGCTGTACAAGTCTATCTGAGTTCTGACCTCTAGAACCCCAAAAAGCCAGACATTGTGGTGGTAATGTCTGTGACCCCAGCATGCCTAGGGTGAGAAATGAAGCAGAGACAAGAGAATTGCCCAGAAGCTCACTGGCATCAGGAGCAGTGAAAAGCCAGAGACTGACTCAAATAAGGTAGAAGGCAAGGACCAATACCTGAAGCTGTCTTCTGACCTCTGTACATGTGCTGTGGCACAAATGTACCCCCACACACATGCACACATGCACGCGCGTACACACACACACACACACACACACCAAAAACAAAAAATAAAATAAAAAAGTAAATTGTGAATTTTCAAGTGTCCAATAAGAAGCCTTGATGGACACAGACCTTCAGGGTAAAAGCTGGAGTCTCCTCTCCCCCGTGTATGACAATAAGAAGGGATATTGGACTATAATGAAAATGGAGCTAGAACTGTGGCCCTGAGTCCCATTTAAAGCTTCATCCAGCTTGAAACCTCAAGAATCTTATGCTAAGATCGTAAGAAACTCATTTTGTGTTTGAGGAAAGGCAGAGAGAAAAAAACATGTCACCTGTGAGCATCGGAAACAAGGTCTGTATGCATCTATGTGCAGTTCCCATCCCGGCCAGTCTGCTTCGAGAAATCAAAATATCTGTTCAAATTCCTGCTCTGAGGAAACTCACACAGCTCAGGGGTTGAGAGAGTCCTCCACAAACACAACCCCCACTGAAGTTGAGCTGATAAGAACTATAGACTCACCACCCAGAGGGACAGTAATGACAGCCAAGGGCACAGTGGGCATCACTGGTGCCTTCACGCTTGAGAGGGTGCCAGTCTGCAGAAAGCAGGGTGACAGAGAACTAGCAAGTGTTACGGAGACAAGACAAGGGACCAGTCTGGGAAAGTGCTTTGAAAGAGAGTCACATCTACGCTCTCTAGGTGAGAAACATAGTCACTGAAGATAAGGATTCAATAGCAGGGTGAGGCTGGGATTAAGCACAGCAGAAGGATTATCGAACTGGAGGCATTAGGATGCTGCAAGTCAATTTAATAAAAAATGATGTAGGAGCAGCTAAGGGGGACCCAGGGACAAGGGATTGTTTCCATGAAATGAGTTTCAGAATGAAAGGACAGAGTAAAGGCAGGGCCAGATACGTTTCCAGAGATAATGATCTTAACGCTGAAAGGAAAAAAGCATTTTCATTGTAGAATGCACAGGATATACATGGACTGAATACCATGAGGAGGGCAGCAGATCTATAAAACCCGGAGAACAACAATCCTCACAAAGACAAGTAGATGAGTAGGAGACAGTCAATGTCCACACAAAGGAATAGCTGACATTTTCAGAAAATAGGGGTTGAGAGAGCTTCTCTCAATGAATGCTGAGTTGTAATCAGAAAGGGTAGAATCTGAGGAGAAGTTAGCCGCCAAGAACAATTGTGATGAAAAGAAAAACAAAAAGCAAACAAAAGCCTCAATAATATGAGAAAATAGAGAAAAGCACTGTCTGAGAAAAACCAAACATTTAGAATGTTTGTGAAATTAGGTACAACTACGACACTGCTGCAATTAAGAGGCTGAATGGCCCCTCAAAGGCCTGTGCGTTAAAAGCTGTGTCACCAGGCAGATGATTTTTTTGGGGGGTGCATTGGCTCTTTAGGAGGTGGGTCTCCTGGGAGGTCTTTGCATCTCAGGGCGCATGCCCTTGAAGGTCTTGCTGTCAGAGCTCCTTTCCTATTGTCCCTGTGATGAGGGTGAAGTTGTTCTTTAATGGTGTTAACCCCTTTAATCTCTTCAACAATTTTAGATGCTTTGTCAGCTGCAGCCTCCTTGTCTGGAACTTTAAACTTGCTCACAAATCTTTCCCCTTTAAATTTTAGTTTTTTCATATGTTTTGTTCTCTTTCACTGTATATCTGAATAATAGCAGTGAATAGTAGTCATGACACAGATTTAATGTTATCCCAATTTGAAATTTCCTCCACCAAACACATTAAGTCTGTTACTTTTACATTCAGCCTTATTCAAGTCCTCAGAACATGGGTAGGGTGCAGCTGGCTTCTTTGACAGCATACAACATGAATCACCTTTAGTCCAGTCTCCAACAGAGACCTGGGCCCCCTCTACAAGCTCATGAGCGGGGGCTCCACTGTCTGCTCAGTGTTTTGGTCTTTTCAAGCTTCCACCAAAATGTCTCCTTATGCGCTGCTTATAGTATTGTAGGCTTCTTTAGCCCAAAGTTGCAAATGCTTCTACATTCCTCCAGCAAGCCAGTTCAAAGGCCTCCAGATCACATGATCAGGTTTCTCACAGCAGTCATCCCAATTCTTGGTACCCATTTCCTTACTTTATTCATTGCTGTGATGAAATAACTGGAAAGAAACATCTGAAGAAAGGAATAGTTTGTTTTGGCTTACAATTCCAGGAGTTATAGTCCATCATAGCTGGAAAGACAGCAACAGGAGCTAGGAGCTGATTGGTCACATTGTATCTACAGTCAGGAAAAGAA
Organism: Zapus hudsonius; assembly: GCA_004024765.1. Taxonomy (NCBI): domain Eukaryota; kingdom Metazoa; phylum Chordata; class Mammalia; order Rodentia; family Dipodidae; genus Zapus; species Zapus hudsonius. The sequence continues at coordinate 34,465 of PVHP010004935.1, forward strand.
AGAGAACATGAGGTGTGGCTAGGTTATAAAATCTCAAGGCTACAATGGTCTACTTTCTCCACTTCCTAAAAGTTCTACTACCTTTCTTAGAAGTGCCACTACCTGAGGATCAAGTAATCAAACTCATGAGCCAATGGGGAACATTTCACACTCACATCACAACAGGTTTGAGTCTGAAATGACTTCTCAGAGGAAAATGTATTTGAACTCTGGCCCCTAGCTGCTAGTCCTGCTTTGTAAGGTTGTAGACACTTTGGGATATGTGGTCCTTCTACTTCTATTTCCTAATCTGCCAAGATTTGAGAAGCTGTTGCTTCACTTTCCTGCTACTATGGATGGAACTATCCCAGACATAATGCAGTCCCTGTCATGATGGACTGTATCCCCTTAAAGTATGAGCAAAACTAAATCCCTCTTCCCTTGTGTTGCATCTCTCAGGCATTTGTAACAGCACTGAGAGGAGTAATACAATAACTTTTACTTGACAGGTATTATATAAATTCTGCATATAATAGTGAAAGAATACATGCTATTTGTCTCTTTTTCAAATTATATTATAAACATATTTTTCTCATCTTTAACAATATCATTTTAAATGCCACCACTTACGAGTGTCATTAATTCCAATTAGAGCAGTAATGGCTTAGCCTGTCCTAAGAAGAAAGACTCAAGTTTTTTTTGGCAAAGGTAATGAACTAAGTACATGAATCAAGATGACAAGGGTTATTCAGAATCATTTGGGTGGGATTCCCATATTTTATTATTCTATGATTTTAGTAAAGTCATTCAGTGTCTCCCAGCCTTGTTACTAAAATATGTTAATAAAAGCACTTATATCTTAGTACGATAGTAAGAATTGGATAAAATTTGTATTTTAAGCACACACAGTGTCATCTGTCTCCATGTGATAAATTAGCTTGAGGCAGAGGAAGCTGCTTGTCCATGTCCCTGGGATGAGTAGGAGCCAAATGACCGAATGTGTAAATAAGGACCCATTCAGGATGAGCCTGTGTAAAGTGCCCTTGAAATCCTGGAATGGTGAAAACCAAGTGGGATCCAAGTTACCTAGAGCTATATCCCAAAGAGACTGAAGACCCTTGAGGAGCAAGGTAAAGGGTCTTGGCATGGGGCAGGAGATGCCATGTGCATCAGGAGAATGAATGAACCACTCCTTTAGCGAGATTCAGCTGTAGGACATCCTAACTTGCCAGGTCTACATAGTGGCCTCTGTGCTATGTAACAAGTAACCATGGCAATATGTATTGCTGTGCTTAGCCTGAGGACAAATGATGGTGGGGGCTTGAACTGAGAGTTTCAGGAGTATTCTGTGCTCTACTACTTGTCAAATCTAGGTCCACAAGATAAACAGACTCAATTACATGCACATGGTTAAGATGCATATGCAGAGATGCTTTACAGTGTCATGGGCTGTCAGTGTTCTCTAATTGGGGCTGGGTACACAGGGGGGGGGAAGATAGCCTAACCAACTGTATTGCTTCATGTAAGAACATACTTTAAACTTGGAGGATATTTAATTTGTTGGTGACCCTAGCTTCCTGCCTTGTAACCCTCTGCAGTGTTGTGGTGTCACATATGACCTCAGCACATGAGGGATGGCTTCCTTTTCACTCATTCACTTGCTTCCAACACATCCAGACTTAGCTATTTCTTTGTACCTGGTTATGGATTTTCTTATTATATGATGTGAATGAGGCTATGGAGGGGAATTTGGTGGTTTGGGAAGGGCAGGGCCTCAGGGCCGTGAATGAGCATTGGCCTGATGAGTATCAGCCCAACTTTTAGTATCAGAAAGCTTCTGAGGGCTCCAGTCTGCAAACAGCCCAGTTAAGAAGCCATTTGACTGAAGGCATTATTGAAAAGCTGTAGCTTTTATTTTAGGCAAGATAGAAGGCCATGTGAGCCTTGTTTCAGCCCTGTCTCTTTTCTACTCTTCCACTCAGTAAGTGCTGGTTTAGAGGATGCAGAAAGAGAGGCACAGGATGAGAAAGAACCTTGCTTCCAATTGGAGGTGGAAGGTGTTAAGAGAAGACTCTGATTGGCAGCATCAAGAGTTCTGCAGTGGGTCCTGGCTGCAGTTGTCTCTCTTTTACCAAGTCAGACAGACATTCCCATTTATTTATTTATTTATTTGGTTTTGGTTTTTCAATTTAAGATCTTGCTCTAGCACAGGCTGACCTGGAATTCACTCTGTAGTCTCAGGGTGGCCTCAAACTCACGTTGATCAATCCTCCTACCTCTGCCTCCTGAGTGCTGGGATTAAAGGCGTGCACTACCACACCTGGCCTAGATACTCCCTTTTTTTCTGGGAGGTTACCTAGCATTCCTTCATTAGCAGCTGATTCAGAAGTGTCTTGCTGCTGGGTCCCTTTGTCTCTCGAGGTGGATCTTTGGACAGAACCCAACTGCATCTGGTCCCCAGAAAGTGCCTCGGCATCTAGTTCCTGAAATCTTTGGGAATAGACTCACTCTTGCCCATTCTTGTGTGTCCAATGTAAAGGTCACTTCAGGTGTCTCAAGTATGGGCGCAGGAGCCGTCGAAGAGATCTCTGACTTAGGGAAATCTTTTCAAAGCTCAGTATCACATCTGTCCTTCACAAGCAGACTATAGACACAGGCTCAATCTGCTCACCCCTCCCTATTCTCTGGGCCCCAAATGTCTTTGGTCATTTTCGGGGTGGAAGGATGGTTCAAAATAGAACCACTTCTTGGAAATTTCTTTTGTAAATTCTGTGGCATTGTTCATTTGCAATTTCATACTCATAGTAACTTGCTTTAACATGTCAATAATAACACATTTTTACATGTAAACTGGGATACCAGATGTCCAATTTTCTCTTTTTAGCTGATAATCGTTAGAAAAGACATATCTGCTGCTTACCTTAGAATTTTCTCAGAAAATTACTACCCTTCTACTCTTAAGATTCATTGATTCAGAAATTCCAGTAAAGTATAGCATAGGTTTTGAGACAAAAATCCATCATTTGACAGCCTAGCTTCCAAAAGAAAGTTCCAAATAATTCTCTGTTCAGACTCAGACATTCCAGACCCTACTGATGCTTAGACGTGACTTTTCTGTTTGGTTGTTCTGAGCTAAATTACTCTGGGCATTTTTAGTTTCATGAGCAGGAAAAAAATAAACCTTTTCAACTTAAATAAATGGAAACCTTTCTTTTTGGTGGAAGATAACTCCCAAAGATGTGACCTTTCAAAGTTCATACTACCCAAGTGGGTTATTTCCTTAGAGGAAAAAGTCTACATGAGTTCAATCAAGCTATGTCAAGGAACAAAATGTTAAGTGATGGAAGAAGAAAAAACATTTGTAAGAGAAGCAAACCTTGGAACCAATTATTCTTCTTAATGTCCTGTGACTCTCTGTGTCTAAGCTTCAGTGTTCTTTGGAATGTTTATATCATTCTAGTATCTAAATTCACTTGGTTGAATATGTACAAAGATTTCATTTAGGAAGATTATCTCTATGATGGGTAGAAAAATGTTTCTATAGAAATGGGATAATTTAAGATCCACTATATAAGAAAAGATTTGTGGTGAACTGAACCTTGCAAATATAAATCAAAATGGCACTTTCTCCCTTGGTGAATTCCTTTGGTAATCAACCTACCAGGTTCTGGAAATGGACCATTATGCAAATTCTTAAAATACAACCAGATCTTTTCACCTGGGGATATTTAAATTCTTTCCCTTGGAAATCAGATCCTTAAATGAACATCTCGGTGGTCATGCTCTAGGAATAGTAAGATCATAAATGCCTGGCTAGGCAAAAGAAAATAGGAAAAGTAACTCAATTTCACGACTGAGATGTTATAGATTCTCTCAAGGCCTATATTTTATAGATGTTTTTATTACAGTATTTGCAGCGGACACTGCTATGCTTATTGCTCCTGCTGGCCCAGTGGTAAGGTAGGGGTGTGAGCAGGAACTAGGGATCTGAGAGCCGAGGCAATGCCTGTTTACTGGATGAGACGGAGGAGTCCACTGAGAGCTGCAGCGGAGAGGCCGGCTGACAGCATGAGCAAAGCATGGATGGGAAGGATACGGCATCTGGAAACTCTCCCAACACTTCCCATTCTGTAAGTATTCACTTAGTACCATCCAGGAGCTAATCGCCATGCATTCATCATTTCATTTTCACTCCAAATGTGTCTCCCAACATAATCCAGTGGAAATCTGCAATGATTTCCTCATCCAAAATGGCTTTTGGGATCATGATTTTTTTTTTAATCTCTACTAGCATTCTGCTGGAGAAATTCTCTTTGCTTAGAGAAGCAAAGGCGGTTGTCAGATGTCAAAGGAGAGACTTCCAGGAAGGATGGTGTGAGATAGTGGGGGGGGGGCGCTCAAGAACAATTTTGAAAACAAACAAGATAATCCCAAAGCATAGCACAGAACCCAGGGGTCCAATCAAGTGTTTTGCAATTTAAGGAAATTGCAGAGCATCTTGAGAAATACCCACATTTCCAAGGATGTCCCACAGCCAGAAGCCACAGCTAGAATGCAAGGAACAATTCTAGTCCCCTAGGAAATGTGCAGGGGGCAGTAACCATGAACAAGGTTCTGTGGCTCCCCAACCAGAGGACATTGAAGCCGGAGGGAGGGGGCAGAGGCACACCACCACCAACAAACAGGAGATGCCATCCAAACAGCATGAGCAAAACTGGAAATCCAGACTCAGAACAAAACCATTGAGTGAATATTTCAAGAGAAGTTGGTTCAGAAGACTCGATCAGGCAAATCATGCAGTGAATCGGCTGAACATGCAGGGTGAAGGGAAGGAAGGACTGATTCTACCTGCCTGAACTGCTCTGGGAGTGCTTATGCTTATGCTTTTACCTTGTGGACATACCTGATACACTACATCATTTTGCATTTGACTGATTATATTTGAAAGCACCTTTCTCAGATTCCTATACAAAGCCATTAACTATCCACTGGTTTCCTTGTCTGAACCAAAACGGAAGAGCAAGTGTTTCACATGTGTTTTCCACTGTCACTCGTGCATGTTCACACAGCAGAGCTATAGTGAGGGTGAACATGGGGTGCTGGATTCGTTGCCATTCTTGGTCATCTAGAAATGCCCAAGAAAGTAAGCCCAGAAAACCTCCTTACCAGCTCCAGCTTTTGTTGAAATGTCCTCACACTCTTTGATGATGAGCTCACATCCTCCCAGGTTCTGAATTACTGGAACTTCTTTCCCTCCAGCACTCCCAGCCACCAGCAGAGGGGGTCTGTATTATTTTGCTGCTATGGATCCAATGCCTGGGTGGAAGGTAAGTCTGTGCTGGGCTGACTTGCAGGCCCACTGTGCAGGTGCTGTCCCAACACTGGCTCCCATCCACCCAGGCCTCCTAACTCTTAGCCAGAGTCTGCTTTGAGAATCCTCCTCCCCATGAATAATTCTCATGTGTAGAGAGGAAGCCAACCTGTCTAGGTCCCACCTCTGTCTGCTCAAAAGTGCTTCCTCCTCAGGAGGAGACAGCTCCCTTTCTTCTTTCCACATCATCACTGTGAGTCCCCAGAAGAGAGGGAGAATTTGGCTGCTGGCTGGCTGGCATGACCCTTCTAAACTACATTTGAGCCACCTGCCCACAGGCCTCAGCACTCCAGGTGTATCCATGCTTCCGCCTGGCCCGCTTGTGCCTGACCTCAGTCCTTCCATCTTAAAGTGACTGTCATAGTGAGCTCTTCCTTGTCGTTTATCTAAAACTCTGTCCCACGTGTAACTCTTCACATTCCTTTCTTCACATTACTTAATTCCTTAATTCTTTAGCACGTGCAAATGCATATGATGTACACATAAAATAAATATATGTGCATATATTTTTATTTGACTATGCCAGTCGTGTTCTGATAAATGCTTAATCATTGACAAATCTTTAGCAACTGGGATAGGGTCCTGATGTGCAGTGTTTTCCAATGCTGTAAATGTTCTCATTATGGCTTATTAGAAGGATGGCCGTGTTTAATGACTGGATTGCAAAATTCCCGAAAGCTTCATGACTTGTTCCTGCGAAGTGCTTTGAGCCGGCTCTAACCCACAAGAGACCACTGCCCACACTGAGAGATCTCATGGGAGTGTCCATATCGGTAGGGGTTCTGAAAACTTTGTTAAATATTATAAGCTCTATACTCCACACAGCTCTTGGTCTATAGTAGAACTTTTATAAACTATTGCTAAATGAATGCTTTCACATATGTGACAACTGGAGTAATTTTATATAAAGAAGAATGTGTTGTATCAGTTTAACTTTCTTCACACCAAGAACTTCATCCATGCTGCTGCATGCCACTCCATAATATTTTCAAGGTGCTTTAATGACTAATGATGGGATAGAGTTCAAAATACTACTGTTTTGATATTTAGGTAAATTTTATCTCACTTTAAAATAACACTATTTTAAGCACCTTTGAACATAAGTGTTTATTCAAATTAATGAAGGAAGATGGAGTGACATATGGTTTGTTTAAAGTCAGTAATACTGTAAAAGTATGAAAAATTAAAATGAGAATAGTATTTCACAAAAATCACCTGATATTCAAATTTTGACATATTAACTTTCTTGAAGTAATTAATTTCTTAACTTTTAAGAAATACAATATAGACCAGAAGAACAGCAGATAAGGAATATAGAATAACAACTTTCTTCAGGTACAAATCTGATATGTAAAATCATTTTCCTAGACTGTGCAGGGTATACGGATAAAATGACGTGGGGACAATTTGTAACACTATGAAAACATTTTAGATTTGTCCTGCATATTACATATCAAAACAATTTTGTAGGCTAAAATAATAAAAATAACTAAAATCATGCATGTCATGCTGCATATAGGAACGAAAAATTTCCAAGGAGTAAAACAGAAAAAGCAACTTGCTAAAAAGTTCAACAGATTTATGAACAGATGAATCTAAAAAAAAGTTCCACAAACACTGAGTTAAAACAGTGACATGAACTCTGTGGCAACTATAATTCTGTGAAAATCAATCCCAAATTATAAAATGTTATGAATTAAAAATGGAAACAAGGCTAAGGAATATAATGCTTTACTGAAAGTGCTTGCAAACGATAAGCACACATTAGAAAGAGGAAAAATCAGCTCATCCTGCTCAGTAAGTAATCAAAACAACACAGGGCAGAGCTTTGTTGAGATCATATGCTTGCTTCCCAGCTCTTCGTTTATTCTGCTATCTGGACTGATTCCATTTTAGCTCTCCCATGCCTTCACTGAGTTATTCACTCATCTGAATGTGGATCTCAATGTGTCCATTCCCAGCTCAGTCATGGAGATGCCAAAGGAAATATCAGAAACTTGCCAAGGTAACCAATAGGGCCTGGAGCCGATGTGAGAGTATATTATCCTGAGATATTAGAATAACATTTTCTTGTTCTTCCTAAGGAAAAGAAAACCCTCAAAGAGGCAGGAGGCCAGAAGCAAATATATTTCCTATCTGAGTGCCTGGCATTGACTGACTCCTTCAGAGTTGTCCTGGGTGACGCCTCCACACAGATATAAGTATTTATGTACTTCATGAACATGATGGCGGTGGTGGCATGTAGGTGTTTCTGTTTTGTCCAAACATCTGCAAAGGTCTTGTCTACCCACCTGGTTGTGTATGCATCACATCTGAGGCATATTTAAGGCATTTTGTTTCCATAACCTTCACAGGATTATGGTGGTACTGACACTGCATGGCCTTTGAGGGGGTCAGAGGATGAGCAGAGGGAAGAATAGTAGAAACTGCTCCAAGTGTAAATGATGATAGTGGGCTGGGACTTTTAAAAGGGAACGTGGGTATAACTTGTGTTCATGTTAGTTTCTGCATGAAGGCTCTATGGTTGGTAACATTTTCTAGAGAATCATCATAGGCCAAACTATGATAAAAGAAGAATTTGAGCCAAATGATGGCACTGTTTGGTGTTGAGGCCATAGAGGTGGACAGAATTGTGGAGCACTATGTGAGATCATCTTCATGGGGATCCATTTGAGTCTTTGGCTGAGCACTGACCTTCATGTACGAATGGCGTGTCTTAAAGACCTGGGAGCTCCTGAGAGGCTATGAACCAAAAGACAGAGAGATGTCTGAGGGCACATGGTTCTGAAAGATTAGAGTGGACTAGAAAAGACCTTGCTGATGGGAGGTACCCTAGGTGATGAATGACTTAAGAATGAGCTGTATTAGCCCTACGGTAACACCTGTGTGCTTTGTCATGCCTTGAGGGAGCTTAAGATTAAGGTCACTCACTGATGCCTGTCCTTTAAAAAACTGTCCAACACAACAAAATTAGTATCGTCCGAAGAAAAAAAAATGAAATCCATTTTTAAACAGTATAATATAGAATCAAAAATTACAGGGTCAGAAAAGAATCAAGACAAAAAAAAAGAAAAGAAAAGAATCAAGACAATGTGATGGATACTGAAAAACAGTCCAAAGAGACCCAAAATGAGATGCAAATTTAACCAGCAGGCAGACTTTAAAGCATAGAGTATACATTGAATGATTTCAAAGAGAAATTGAGCAGAATGATGGCACAGGAAGGGGACCTTATCAGACATAGGAACCAGAAAGTGAACCAAATAGATTTCTAAAACTGAAAACTACTATATCTGTAGTGAAAAGTTAAATAAGTGGGCTGTGTATGTCATAAAAGAAAATGTTAGTGACCTAGAGGACGAGCTACCCAAACTATCCAAAGAAAAGCACAAAGAGAATATTAAAAAAAGAAAAGAAAAGAAAAATCAGAGCCTCCTTCTTGAGAAATAAACCATGCTGACATAGTGAAGAAGTTGAAATAGGTCTCAGTTTCTGCCTGGGAAAAATCACTTATCTTCTATGGCCTGAGGTGGAGGTATTGAAATGAGGGGAGAAAACAAATACATATTACATGGAAAGCAGCAGGTAAGGAGAGATTTGCCCAAGATAACAGAAATAATTCCAAGTAGAGGTCAAGCATCTAGTTTTGGGTTCTCACTTTGGCTGGTAACTTTTTCTAGTGAGTCGTGACAGGCCAAGCAGATGGAAGTACTGCTCCTCTAAGAGGCTGGACCCTTGTGGGGTGTGTTCACACTCACATGCTCACACAGTCAGCACTTTCAGAAGGGGAGCTGGGAAGTGTATCATTCCAATTACTAGGCCAGATCATTGCCTTCAATTCTGTAGCCACTTACACATTGGTCAGTTCATCAAATCTTATGAAGTTTGGATAACATGTGTTAACTAAGCATTATGCACTTTGTGCATAGGACTTAATGACAACCAGTTTGGAGCTTGCAGAAGTAGCAACCTTCCATCCTTTCTGGATTTTGTTTAACTATGGATCAAGGGTATGGGTCTGTTATCTGTCATCACACCTGGGTTCAAAGGACAGATGTTCTACATCCTTTGCTTAATTCTGAAAAAAAAAAAGTAGAGAGGCCACTATGGCTAGCTAATAGCCAATAGTCAACGTGCACAGCCCTTTCAAGCCCCACTGTCCTTTGCCTCTGAAGCATATGCTTGGTGGTCTTCATTCTCCTCAGTCTGTCAAGCCCAGTGCTCTGCAGGTCCGGATTCCCAGACCTCATGCTGCAGTATTTTCAACTGGCTCTATTACTGAATCAGGGGTACCATATGGAGCACCAATGGAAACTCAGAGATCTGAAGTTCCCCAGGTTCTCTAACAAGAAATCACATGAGGAGGTGGAAAGACTCAGACCAAGCTCTAGGAGAACCCAGGAGAGCATTCTGTGACCTGAGAGTGTGCTTAACTCTACAGGGAGGGCTCCGCTCTGGGAGCTGAACCTATGAGGGCTATGATTCCTCTTCACCCCATTCCTTGCCCACCTACTGCCTGTCCCCAGAGTGGTCACTGATCACACATTCTCCTTATCACTTCCTGTAGGCACGATAAGCAAGAATTTCTGACCTTTTCAGGTGAGGTAGGCTAGTCAAACAAGGACTCTGTAATGCATCTGGTGAGAGGCAGAAACAGGACCAAGGCTAGGCTTTCTGTGTCCTCAGAGCACCCTACTGCACTAGCCTGGCTGTCCTTCCCCGGGTCAAGGACCTGCCCTGCAGAGAGCAGCACAGAGTTTTGGGACTACTGACTTGGCAAATCTTCTGACAAAACAGGGCCCGCTGCTTGGACCTTCTGTCCAGATCCTATTTTGAGCCCTTATTCCGGGTGAGGGAGTGGGTGCCTGTGCCTGTCCTGTTGGCTGCCATGATTCTGAGCTCCTGAGCCCGGGTGGCTGTTGGTCCATTGTCCCCTCACCAAGGGAGCTGGTGATGCTATCACAGGCCCATTGTGTGCTGGGCTAGCTGCCAGGCGCCTGCTCTACACAGGGCTGTGCCACATCCCCACTTTCCTGGAATTCAAGGAGTAAGAATCAAACCAAGGCCTGATTCACTCCACAATTATTTCTAGCCTCGTTTTTTTTCAGGATCCCCCTATGGCATTGTTTTCTCAGGAACTCTGGTGCGTTGGAACTATGAAAATTTCAAACACAGTGCATGGACTGTTTATCAAGAAAACAATCATAGAAAATAGAAAAAGACTGCAAATTTGTTCAACAAAACTTTCAGTGTAAGGAGGAGATGGAATGCTGTGTGGGACAGGTTTCCCTAAAAATGCTGATTGATTGGGTCTGACTAGAGGTGGGAGACACTTCCATAGACACTGTGTGTCCTGCTGTTTTCCTAGAACTTTTCTAAGAGTTGGGTCAGTAACAACACACTTGGGTCAGGAGAACCAGGCTGAATACTAGGCTATCCATGGTCCCCTGCCACAAGGACTGATCCAGACGGCCCATGGAGGAGGATATCCAGCTGATTGGGGATGGGGAGGGGGGAATTGGGGAATTGGGGATAACAACTCATTGTTTGCCCACTGAATAATGAAACTCATTATGGACAATAAAAAAATAAAATAAAGAGTTGGTGAGATTTAAATTTTATTATAGATAATTTATAAAGTATACTGTTAAAGACACCAACCACCTCTAAGAAAAGATATTTTTAATCAATAATCTAACTTTGTTGATAGAAATTTAAGGGGGTGTCATTATTTCAACATGATCAAGATCGAGGGGAGCAAAGGAGGCCCAGCTTGGCAGTCTATCCTCCCAAGTCCTATCTGGGTTCCTTCCTGAGACAAACCTGGCTGTCATTCTTGAGAAGTGCCACATTGGTGATTGGACTACCCCTGCCTCCTTTTCCCCAGGCGGTTCTTACTCCTGCCTTTCCTTTTGATAAATGTAAACCAGGGGGAGCAACAGGACCCTGGGTCTTGGAGGCTTCCAGAAGAGGTACACCTCTCGGTGGTTTGCATGTAAAATGTCCTCAACAGTCTCAAGTGTTTGTGAGCTTCCTACCTTGTTCACAGCTAATAGAGCCTTTAGGAGGTGGGCCTTCCAGGGGCCCGTGTGTCACTGCAGGTTGGCCTTGAGGTTTATTAGTCCAGCCCACTGGGTGCTCAGAGCCTGCTTCCTCTGGCTTCTCTCTTTGCTGCAGATGTATGAAGTTGAGAGCTGACTGTCTGCTCTGCCATATTTTCTGCGCCATGCTGAAGCTTCCCTTTGAAACTGTAAGCCAGAATAAACCCTTTCCTCCTCTCAGCTGCTTCTGGTTGGATGTTTGTCACAGCAACAAGAAAGTAACTGCCACAATCTGAATGGCACTCACAGGGAATGAGTCATATGAGAGACCATATACCAGGGCCTACCTGTACTGTTTGAACACTGTGCACATGGATCTCTCTGGGATAGCTGGATGGGTCATTTGAAGTCCAGAGGAGGCCAGGATTGCATGATCTTTCCTCTCCCAGCTGGCAAATCTGTATTCAGCCCTTGAGACGCCAGCCTTCATCAACAACATGATTGTGATCACAGGTGTGACAGGCAGGTTTTGCCAACTCGACTTGTAGAAACCCAAAGTTTCAAAGCATAAAACTGGAAGAGCAAGGAAGTATATTCAGAAATGGTAGCAGGAAGCTTGAGCAACCCACCCTACCCCATTCCTATGACCATCCACATCAGGGCCCGAGTGGCCGGGTGAATACTGGTAGGGTCCCAGAGAAATAGGCATTTCCTTTGAGAACTCCACTCTGTGGATTTAGCAGCTAAAATGCAGTCAGTTCCTTCTCTCAGATGCATATCCAGATGTGTGCGAGTTGCCCCCAGGCCCTGGGGTCCACACTGCCTGAATTTTCCACATCTGGGAGATTGAAAGCATGGGCCTGGACCATCCTGAGCCTCTAATTGGGCCACCAGCTGTACCACCACAGCCTCTTTATTTTTAACAGCTTGACCTTCTAACACTAATGGGGAAATGCCTATTTTCTTGAGCTTGTATTTCCCATTTTTATATAGCAAAGTCCTATTTTTTATGAGCATAGTTTTGTTAGAGTGTAATGAGGCCCTGTTGAACCATCTAAAAAAGCCAGTCAGGCTTCATTCCAGTATGAAGATGAGGATGCTGGGAGGAGGAGGAGGGGCCCCTCTTAGGAGGCATGTGAGGCTGCTTCCTCCTGCACAGAAAACAAGGTGAGATCGGTATGATGTGGATGACCATGGAGGATATTATGCTAAGTGAACTAAGCTGATTGAAAAGAAGAAAGAAAGAAAGAGAGAGAGAGAGAAAGAAAGAAAGAAAGAAAGAAAGAAAGAAAGAAAGAAAGAAAGGAGCAAACACCATGAGTTTCCACACTAGTATCCTCAAAATCAGAGACAGAAAAAAAGGGTTTTACTATTCAATGGGGAGAGTTTAAAGAGCCTTGGGAGTTGTGTAAAAATGAGAATATATGGTATTGAACTGAACACTCAATTATGGTTAGGATGGTAAATTTTATGCTATGACTTTTAAAACCACAATTTTAAAAATAGAGGGAGGATAGGATTCAGCCCAATAGACACTGTTTTCCTAAAGGGAGTAGAAAATACCACAGGGCTTTGAGGCTCAGGCTCTGTGGTCTTCAAGAACCCATTAGCTTCTGCTTCTTTCCAATGGCATTTTGACACAGCAAATATTTGTTAGAAATATTAATTCATGACTCTTGCATAAAACAAAAACAAGCATCACCGGCTGCTTAAGGGACAGGAACTAGAGCGTGGTTAGAGGGTCCATGTTTGGACGCTCTCTTGGGCTGCTGGTCACCATACAGCAGAAGGAGGTCACAACCTATCCATTCACCTGCTCGTACATCCCAGACAGCTCTTCCTGGGTGGAGCATGGGACCACACTCTAGGGAAACACAGTGAAAAATCTAGGTTCCAAGGGTGGAGAAGGGATGTGGCTTCTGGCACCCACTCCCTCTACAAAGATACAAACATTCTGGCATTTAATTTGTTCTGGAAAGATATACAAGGTTTACAAGATGTGTGGAAGAGTAGAGATGGTGCCCACAGGGAGCATGTGCCCACAGGGAGCTTGTGCCCACAGGATACATGCAGTAGATGGGTATGAAGAGTGAAGAGCGTGCTGCAGGCACTGCTGCCTCATTTGTGTGGAGCACATTCAGATGGAAGGCTGCTCCTTCTCCACCCCATGTTCTCCTTTGAGTGGCAAGGAGGCTGAGTGTCTCACAGGGTCCTGGTGCCACTCTCCTTAGTGGTATGTGGAGTTGGTGAAAATACACAGAAAGGTTTCCGGTGGTGCACTGAGAAGGGGCATGCTGAAGTTGGTACCACATGTTTAGAGTAAAACTCTAGCTCCCCCTCCACAGTGTCTCAGGCCAGCTAGTGGGCTCTCAGTCGGAACTGGCATCAGGTCAAGTGGAAGAATTGCTTCTTTGAAAAAAGAAAACACACACGAATAACAGATGGCAGACAGATTGCTTCCTCGGTGCGTCTGTCCAGCTGCAGGTCCTGCAAGCCCTGAGAAGGAGTGCCGAAATCTCAGGGCTGTACTGGTCCACTTGCAGCCTGACCAAGCCCATGCTGAGCTACCTGACCACCTCACAGGCAGAAGAGGAAATGCACCTTCCATAGCAGGAGGCAGCAGTGTGGTTCTGCTGTGTTCATCAGGAGAACCTTACACACTTCACCTCTTCAAACGCACACAGGACAGGAATATTTATATTCTGCATGGACTTCTTCACCCTGACACACGGAGGCTAACTCTTGAAGCGTAACAACTCAGCACAGCTCTGGCAGAATTCCCCATTCAGGGAGCAGTCTGGTCTGTGCTGTGCTGAGCAGGAAGGTTGTAAATGTTTATACTCTTCTATCAGACCAAAGGCTCTTGCAGAGCTGATGTTTATTTTTCTGGCTCAGAACGCAGAGCCACCATTATAATAAAATAGGTAAGATGATAAAAATACTTTATAAATCAGAAGCTCTGTCCAGTTCAGCCCATGGTCTGTCAGCTCTAGATCAACATGCAAGAACCCTTGCTGACTCCACTTCCTCCCCAGTTGTGGAGGGTCCCTCCTGGGTTTGTTTCCTTCATCCCCTGGCCTGACCTGCCTGAGGTCAGTCCTGCTGTGATTATGAGTGAACCTTGCCATGATCTGCAGTATGGCATGGAGGGCTGTGTGTTTTATTTTATTCTCCTGGTAGGTGAGGGGAGCAGGGATATGCATCAGAGAGTATTACTGGTACATTAAACACATATCCATCACCCTGCCCAGGAAGGATACATTCTCACAAATACAGTTCACTGAGTAAAACTGGCTTTCTTGCTTCCTTTGGTGCCTCATTTAGACATGGCATGTCAGGGCTTGGGGATGGGTCACTGGGTAAAGTGCTTGGCATGTAGGCTTGAGGGCCTGAGAATGAATCAGCACCCACTTAAAAAGTGGTGCCATGTGCCTATAATTGGAGCTCCAGACAGGTGGAGTTAGGGAATCTTGGAGGCTTATGGCTAGCTTGCCTAATCAGTGAGCTCTAGGTTTATCAAGAGACCAGCCTGCCTCAATAACTGAGAGTAGCAGGAGAACACCCGACATTGGCTTCTTGCCTCTACAGGCATGTGTACACATGCACAGGCTCCCCACACACAGATACACATAGGAGCACACATACATACACGCATACACATGCAAAACAAAGAAATGGTGCATTGCAAAACGGGCAACATCTGCAGATCAGGGTCACCTCATGCCTAGCTTCTGAGGCATCAACCTGCTCTTTTGGAATGAGTTCAGTGAGACCCAGGAAGGGGAGTGATCTTCTGGAAGAGTCTGGATTCCATGTTAGAAGGAGGACTTTGGTACACCTGTGCCCCATTCTGGCAACTCAGCCTTCAGTGTCCATCATCTAATGTGCCAATGCCTTTGCTGCAGGAGCCTTCCTGGAAACTCCCTTTATGTTAACCTCAGAGCTGTCTGATTTTTAGCTGCCGATCACTATATTGTGGTTCAGATGGTAAATATTTTACCAGGGCCCATGTGCTAAAGGCTTGGTTGCCAGTCTGCCATGCTATTGGAAGGTAGGTGGTGAAACCTTGAAGAGGTGGGGCCTAGTAGAAGTTAGGTCACTACAGTTGTGTCCTTAGGGAATATTGGGACTCTTTCCTCCTCCTCTCTCTTTCCCGTTATCAGAATAGACTGCCTCTGCCATGACCTGTGACCTTCTCCCTCTATGTGCTACCACTGCAAACTCAAATGAATGGATTCAAATGATCATCAACTGAAACACTGAGGGAAAATGAATTTTTCCTCCTTATATGTTGATTATCTCAAGTGTTTTCCCACAGTGATAGACAACTGACTAACACACTAGTTGTAGTTCTGGCGCCTAAGTTCAAAAGAATATGTGTATTCTTTGACCCATGTGTATCCTTCAAAGATCTAAAGACTTCTAGAAATTCTTTCAGGTCTTCCCTTTTCCAGGGTAACCACATTTTTTAAAACTGTTTTTCTGAAACTTCCCAGAAATATCTTCTTCTTTTCTTCAGATGTGTTTGAGGTTGTCCCTCATCCCTCCTGAAATGCTGTACCTGGATAGATAAATAGTGTTTTAGACAGGGATCCACCAGTATTTGTGAAAATGTCTTGGGCCGTCTGATTCATCTTGAACAGACACTTCAAGCTTACAAAATCTTGGGTCCTCTTTTGATTATTTTTTAAAACATAAATCATCATTTATTTTCATTTAGCTATTTCTTGTTATTGTTGTGTGTGTGAAGTATATGATCATCCAGTGTGTATGTGCGTGTACAGTATGTGTAACGTGCTTGCGGTGTGTGCATGTACAGATAGATGTACATGTCCTGTGTGCAGGCATGTGAAGGCCAGAGGACAATGACATTGTTCTCTACTACTCTTTTGCTGGGTTTTCCAGAGACAGACACTCACTAAACCAAGAAATCCCTGTTTTTCAGTTAAACTGCCTGACCACAGAGCTCTAGTGAGTTCCATCTCTGCCCCTCGGTGCAGGGGGTATAGGCTAGTGTGGTCATGCCTGGCCTGGGTGCTGGCATTTGACTTGAGTCCTCATGCTTGCACAGCCAGTGCTCTTACCGTCTGAACCATGTCTCTAGCCATCACATTAGCATTCTTTAAAAGAATAAAGGTGACTTTAAAAAGTGTAATACAGGCATGTGAGGTTAGCAGAGGGATGTTATGAATAGGAAGCCTGCGAAAGAATTTATATTGGTGAGTGCTTTTGAATGAATTTAAATTGATAGGCTTAGTAAATGAGATTTCCCTCTCCAGGAACAGAGAATTTCTTCTGCCTAGTGTTCTTCACATTGGGCTGTTGGCCTTTTTGCCTCAGACTTCAGCTGAAATGTCAGGTTTTCCTTTGTTTCTATCATGCTAGTCTTCAGATTCCAACCATTGGCCCTGCTGGAACAGGTTCCCAGCTTGCTGAATATGACCATTGAACTCATTTACAGAGTCATAAACCAAACTCTAAATAAATTCTTCTATCACCTATCTAGCTATCTAGCTATCTGTCTATCAATCTATCATCTATCTATAAATCATCTATTATCTATCATCTATCTGCCTATCTCTCTCCACCCATCCATTCTATTCAATTTCCCTAAAGAATCCTCACTGATACAGTCTGCAACTGGCAAAGCTATCCTTTGTGGCCTCCTGCTCTTCCCATCCTATCCCAGCAGAGTGATGTACCCAATGGCTACCTCTTGGTCACCTAATTCAGGTGGTCAGCAAGTACAGAGGAAGAGGGTTGAGTTTGGGTTTGGAGACATTTCTCTGTGATCAGCACCTGATCACTTTGCTTTGCCTTGTTTCCTCTCTTCCTTCTTGTATGTGTGCAGCCATTCGAAAGCACTGTGGCATCTTCCTTCCCAAGGTGGGCGCTTGTGTCCTCACCCAGGCAAGTGGCCACAGTGGTGTTCAGTGGATTGTTCTAACCATCAACACCTCAAATTCTTTTTATCTCTATGGTTTTCTGAGCATTTGGGGAAGTAAGTTCCTGTGGGTCATTTGGGGACCTACCTTGAGAGATAGGAAGACTCATGTGATACTTAGTTTTGTTGTCAACTTGATCTAATTATCTTGGGTGGGTCTCTGAGGATGTTTATAGGAAAGCAGCCTTTCAATAGAGGGCAGGATGTAAGGAAGCTCAGGAGAGCTAGAAATTAGCATCCCTCCCTGTGTGGGCAGTGCAGGAAGGAAATTCCAGAGACTCAGAGAACCATTAAGTCTGAGATAGGGTTGCAAGATCCAACCCTAAGTCTATATAAAGGGGGAGAAAAATCTTTTCTCCACTTCCCTGCCTGCCTCCTTGCCTGCCACCCTGCCTGCCTCTCTGCCTGCCTCCCTGCTTGGCTGGCTGCTGGTGCTTGTTGTGCATCTCTTTGTCAGCATTGAAATGGAGTTTCCTCAGCCTTCCAGCCTGGAATGAAGAAGACCAGTGGCTCCCCAGGAAGCCTTTAGGCCTTTAGTGCTGAGGCTTCCAGCCATGTGGGCTGACTTTTGGGCTTGCAGACTGCTATTGTGGGACTGCTGTGAGCTAATCCAATAACCCCCATCTTTGTGTTTACTACAATTCATTCTGTTGATTCTGTTCCTCTAGAGAACTCTGACTAATACAACTCACCTAGACTCAAAACATTAAAGCAGTTTTACCAACACAAAATGAGGGAAAAACTAAAGTCCAGTAGTGTCTGGGTCTGGGAGTGGAGTGAAATTGTATGTAGTGTTGAGCTAGGTCATTCAGAAGGAAGGAGAAAGTGGGGGAGACAAGAGGATAGAGAAAGAAAAGGGAGGGGAATAAAATAAACATAAAAGAAAAAAGGAGAGAAGAACAAAGATTAAGAAGAAAGAAGAGAAGAGAATAAAAACAGAGAGGAAGAAAAAGTAAAAAAAAAAGAATAGAAGTTAAAAGAAAGGGAGAGAGAGAAAATGAACTTTTTCTTTACCCCCTACATGGTAAAAAGCTAGCATAAAAGGCTAAACTAAACATTTGAATTCAAAACTTGGTCAAACAAATTGCCCATTTTTTTCCAGTAAAAATGCCCATGGCATTAACTTCTGTTCTGTAGACAGGAGCTCCTGTCAGTCAGGCACAAAACATCCAGGCAGTTTTCCCAACTCCTGGTGAGGAGGAAACAAAATCCTCCTAGTGTCTGTGTCTGGGAAGTAGAATGAGATTAAATTTCCAGTCGTGCGCTGAGCTGAGCCAGCTCAGCTCTCAACCTGCAATAACAAAGGAACACTGGTAGTTTCTGTTTGGTTTTCATTTAGTGATAACCCAAGCCAAGAGCAAGAGGAGAGAAGAAAGCATTTAATTATTTGGATGGAACCAGCTGGTGACTTTGTGTCTGAACATCTGAGTCCCTGACTCAGTGTTGTTCTCAGACCCAGGGATGCTGGGTGTGCTGGGTGAGGATCTACACTTCCTGCAGGAAAAGTGGTTGCCTTGATCCCAAACATGAGCATGGATGCTATCAGGATCTTTGTGGGTATCGGTCCATCAACAGCTGTGATGCATGACCAAACACATATACACAGATATTTGAAAGCACAAACACAAAGGTTAACTAGTGCCTCAGTCATCACACAACACTGAGGAAGGAATTAGCATTGACAGATGAGGTAACAGAGTGTAAGTTACCGACAATAAGAAAGAGCCTTGACCTGCCTCAAGAACTGAGAGGAGGCCTCTGCCTGTGGCTGACAGTACCAATATCCGTGAACCATGATGATCTAGCACTTAATGTAGCCTCAATTATGGCTCCTCCTTGAGGTATAAGATACCTTTCCCTTTCTGTCACTGTGGTTACTCAAATCTCATCAAAACAGAGATCCAGAGGCTACAGAGAAAGCAACAGTAAATCAGATCTCTGTCATGCCCACCAAGGCTCAGGGAGCTTTGTGGAAGAGGAAGTAGAAACACTGTAAGAGCCTTAGGGTGGATGGGAATAACCCAAGGCTCTGCTTCTCCCATTCCTGCAGAGACTGACTGAGGCCTCTAGGTCCCCACCAAAGACACTCAGCAGAATTAGGGTGGGGGGACGGGGTCTAAAGGATAGCATTGTTTTATAAAAAAAAAAAGAAAGAGAGTAAGAAAATCAGTAAATTTTAAAACGATGCCTTTGCCTTGATGGGGCTCCTAGGAATGGTCTTGATTTTAGAGAAGGGAGCTGAAGCGATGGTGGCTGAACACCTGGATGAATGTGGGGAGTGGAAATTTTCACAAAGATGACATGATCTCTGTTATTTCTGGTGCTTATGGTGCTGTCTCAGCTGAGTAAGCACGTGTGGCTCAGTTCTAGGCACACGTAGACTACAGTGAATTCCATGTGAAAAACTCAAGGACATTGAGTGTTCTCTGCATGAGCCCTTAGGGTCTCAGAAATAAATCTCTGTTCTAGGCAAACACACTGAGGTCTTTCTGTCTTTGTGCCCCATTGATATGTCAAAAGTTTGTCAACAAGACATAGCTCTTCTGTCTGGAAGGCATGACAGAGAAAACTAATGTTGTATACAGCTGGGGGCTTCACAGGCACTTCTGTGAAAAAGTATAGACTTCCATCAAGTATTGCTTTTGATATATTGGCACAGAAACCCATGTGATTTACAAGCTTAAGTGTCTGATAGATGTTCATTTGCTCTAAGACAGTAGGCTGAATCTAAAGTCTCCTCTCTAAAGGACGGACCACCCAGAGTTCTTCTTGCCCAGAGCTCACTTTCGAAGTGGCCACAGCACAGATGATCTGGGCTGAGGCAGGGGATTTTGCTTCTTCTCTTCTCCCTCCAGGTCTTTCAAGCCAAGAATTACTTTGACATGAGTTTAACCAGATCCTTCTAATTGCCAGATTATGGATGAGAGGATGTGAGACCAGAGATGTGTTTCTGTCTGAGGGAGCAGCTCCAATCAATGAGGGAGTCATCCAAGGAGGGCAGGTCACCTCTCCATGGGTATTGCACCAAGGGAATGATCACGGGGGGGGGGGGGCAAACAATGACAGCAGGCCACCTCTGAGTGAGTGGCAGGGACTGTGTGGATGTTGTCTGAAGGAGTAGAGAGCTGCATGAGCCAAGGGCCTGTGGCTGGCATCTCTGAGTCGGGAGACTTCCTAGAGTCTACAGTATTTGCAGGGCAATGCTTGCTCAGTGTGTGGCAGGCAGATATGAACATAACCTGTCATCTAGGCCTAATTAATTTTTTTTGTCATGAAGCATCATCTTTATTTTCTCCTATTTATTTGCGCAGCTTGCAAACCCAGGGAATGCTTAGGCCTGATTAATTTATGCCCCATTCTTCAATGCAGCCAGCACGATATTTTGTCCATGGAAACCAATTAAGGGATGTTTGCAACTGGCTGCTGAGGCCTTCCAAAGGCTCAGTTCTGAGGCATCAATCCCATCAACAAAGCAATTCCCAATTTTATCTTAGGCTTGGGAAGAAAAGTCATATGTACTTTTAGGGCCTGTCTCTGCTGTAAAGGACCTTGGAGGAAGGGCCAGAGCCTCTTCATGGTCTTTCCCTGTCTTGTGATTTGCCTTCCTGAGATTCCAGCAGTTTCTCATGGTTTTGGCCTGAGACCCCCCACTACAAACAGAATATGACACACTACTCACCCGCCCGCACTCATCCTTGATGCCAATGCTTGTTGTGTTCTTCTGTGTGTTTGGTGAGTGTCATGGTTTGATACAGGTGTCCCCCACAAACAATTGAATGTGTTCTGATAGAGCGATCCTCAGCTGATGGCAGTTTGGGTTTTACAACCTCGATGAAGCTGTGTTGTCAGGGGTGGGCTTATGGGGTTATAAGCCAGCTTCCCCTTGCCAGAGTTGGGCACACCTTCCTGCCGCTGTTTGCAGTGCTGTGGCAGAGGTGATGTCCAGCCCTCTGCTCATGCCATCGTTTTCCCTGCCAGGATGGAGTCTCCCCTTGAGTCCGTAAACCAAATAAACCCATTCCTCCACAAGCCACTTTTGTTTGGGTTCTTCCTGCACAGCAACTAGAAAGCTGACCGCAACAGTGAGTGATTGTGAATACAGTGTCTCTGATATGTCCTGAGAAGTCGTGGTGACAGCCCATGCTCCAGGTAAGCTATGGGACAGGTGGGTGCCCACAGTCACGAGAGATGAAGTAAATGTTACCATAGGAACCAGTAGACAACTGAAGGATGTCTGGCAGAGGGGAGGAACATAGCTGGGGAGGGCCCTGTCTTAACTGCTGGATTCAAAACAGACTCAGGAGGTGACCAGGTGGAGTGACGTGCCTAGAAGGAACTCTTTCTTCACCTTTTTAGCCAAGAAAGGAAGCTGTGGTGCCTACGCTGCTGTTCAGGACAGCTCTTCCATGGCTTTCACATTGTGGACACACCCACTGCTCAGAAATACCCAGTTCCCTGAACCACTTTCCACAGCCTGAACCCCACTCAACTGCCCCATCATGTGCTGAGCTTCTGAATAACCTTTCCTGTTAAGAAAGCACACTCATCAATATGTCCTCCTTCTACCCGACAATTAGAACCAAAGGTCACGTTCTCTGAGAAGTGTTTGTACACTGCCAGGGGTTGGGTGAGAGAAGGGTGGGGGTGGGGCTCCTTGTACTTGGGTTTGGTCCTCACCCTGGGTATGGCAGCAAGTCAGCACCAAGGAGTTTAGCTTAGTTTCCATGGCTACACAGTGTTTAAAAAATAAATGTATAGATTTGAACCATGCTCCCTACTCAATGATTTCTTGAATAAGTAAGTTTATAGCAGATACTAAATTAACCATAGGGCAAGTAGCGCAAAGGAACATCTGAAACAGTATGTGCCTTCCTAAAAAGGGGGGTGTTGTAGTCCGTTTCCTCATTGCTGCCCAGAAAAGGACCCAACAAAACTGGCTGGTGAAGGAATGGGTTTATTAGGCTTATGGACTCAAGGGGAGACTCCATGATGGCAGGGAAAATGATGGCATGAGCAGATGGGTGAACATCACCTCCGCCACAGCACTACAAACAGTGGCAGGAAGGTGTGCCAAACACTGGCAAGGGGAAGCTGGCTTATAACCCCATAAGCCCACCCCCAACAACACAGATCTAGCAAGGTTCTAATTCCTGAACTGCCATCAGCTGAGGATCAAGCATTCAGAACATATTCATTTGTGGGGAACACCTGGATCAAACCATGACAGGGGGCCAGTGTAGCTCAGTGATGAACACATTTTACATGAGCAAGGTCCTGGGTTCAATACTCTCAACATCAAAATAATATATATATAATAATAATAATAATGCAAGAAAGAAAAGTAATGGAATCCGTTTGGATTTCCACCAGTGTTTAGATTTTAATGCATATAGATTTCCGTAGAGCAGAGGGGATATTAAAGTTCAAAGTGACCTAGGAATCAGATTGAAGCTAGTAAGTGGTCAGGCTCTTAAAGGAATAAGAGCTTTTTTTTTTAATCTAAGTAGAAATGTCTGTAATCTAGATATTTTAACCACAGCTGGGTGAATAGATAGAGAGGGAATAAGTAGGGTTTATGGAACAGCCTGGTGTAGGTGTCTTTAGGGACAAGCTGATGTGATCATAAAGGTCATATCTAAGCCCAGCAGCTGGATTCCCTGATAGAACATCTGCTTTTGATTATGGCAGGTTCTGAGAATTAGACTTAGGGTGGGCGGGACGCCACCTGAAGGAAGAAACACTAAGCCTGTCTACAAGCCTGGATGTTCCCGTGACATCGGGAGACCAGCTGAGGCTGTGGCCTCTGGACAGACACTGGAGCTTTGTCTGGGCCCAGGCTTGCTTTCCCAGGCCTCACTCCTGGAGCCTTCTGCAGCCCACTCAGGCCTCCATCACAGACAATGCAGTGAAGCAGCCAGTCAAGGTCAACCCAGTGGGAGCTGGAAATAACTTTCTTAAATGTGCTCAGAAGGAAGGTTCTGGAATCAGAATCAGTTCTCTGGTGTGTCCTACTGATAGCACTCCATGGCCCCATGTAGTCTCAGGTTCCTGGTTTAGAAGGTGGCACTGTGCTGGGGACCTTCTGTTGAGTCACATTTGACTGTTCTTTTATAATGGAACTCTGGCTTGCCCCATCTGGGGATTCAAAATGACCCTGGGAGCTGTTTTTCTCTACAAGGCAGAAGGAGGGGAAAAACCCACCCGGAGTGCAGTTTTGTTTAGAATTGAGGAAGCCTTGCTGGGTGAGCAATGCTTGCTCCCTGCCGTTTCAGATGTCAGGGACCTGCAGCCTCCTCCAGCAAGTGCACTTGCTGCCTGGTCAGAATGTGCAAGGGCCACGGTCACGTGAGTGAGGCTGTGAAAGCTGCAAAAACATACTTGGTGGAACAGGCTATGGAGGAAAGGCCAGCCCCAGGAGGTCCCCACACTGCCTGGGACATGCATTCCTTGGATGCTGTGGAGCAAAGGACTGTGTAAACAGCAGATCAAAACAGCGGCCTTGACGGCCCTTCAGCATGATAAATGTTTGTCCTGAATGTGCAACAGAAGTCAGACCACCACCATCTTTTGTAGTCTTGAGTTTTATGAGGACACCAGAGAAAACTTACCAGTGTGGGTTGAGGAAATCTTTCAAGTCTGTGTGTCTTGTTGGTGACTGGACCAACCCTCCAAGGTCAGACAGCCCCCTGCATTTTCAAAGCCCAGCCTGCCCATGTGACCCCTCCTAAGCAAAGGGCCAGGGTACATTGGTCTTAGACTTTTATCTTTTTTTTTTTAAGGCATCTTGGGACCCTCCCCCATGGCGTGGGAAGGAGCCATGCCTTGTCTAAATTATGCTCCATTGTCCCCAGACCACTGAAGGGTCTGTTTGTCTGTGAGCTCAGCAAAGGGGATTTTAATGAGAAGGAAAACACCTCAGCCAGGTACGCCAGGGGCCCCCAAACCTAAATAAGGTTCAGCCACCCTTCCTTTAATTTGCTGCCAGTCATGTGAGAACAAAAAGCTGTCTTTGCCTGGCTGTCCCTGGTTCAGCCCCTCACTGTCTTATCTCAGGGATCTTCTCTTAAAGTAGGAAACACAGGAGGGGAGACACTGAAATGTTTGAAGCCATTTGACTTCCTTAAGTTCTGCCTCAAAACGAGAATGACTCTAGCCAGTCTCCCTAGGCAGAGAAACTGACAGATTCATAGACATGAAAACCGACAGCAGGCCAGTTCTCATCTTCTACTGGACACAAAGATCCTGCCCTGAGTGAAGTTCTCTAAAACATAACTCTTTTCCCTTTCCCTATGAGGACTGCAAACCTTACCATCTCTCTTTGACCATTTATCATTCTTTCCTTTCTGTCTCAAGAGCTAAATTAATGCCCAAGCCCCTGTTTGTCATTTTATTATGAAGGTATTAGTAACCAAACCATCGATTGCTGGACTTGCTTTGTGTGGCCTGAGTACTGTAGTGTTTGGAGAAAGTGACTATCAAGCCTTAGCCAAGGAGAAGTCGCTCTCATCAACAAGAGGAATTGAGCAAAAAGGCAGTCAGGGGACAGTCCTGAAGCCCGGAGGACAATTTTGTATTAGGGCTGAGGACTAGAGATGGTCTGAAGGGATCTCAGCGATGTTTGTGTATGTACAAATGGCAAACATAGGGGTGATGATGTCAGGAGACATGACAATTTTATAGGATGCTGTGTGAGCCTCTAAATACATGTTGCTCCTGGTAGTTTCAACGTCAAAGTGGGCAGAGGCCCCATGTTCAAGTGCTCCAGCCCCAAGGCCTTTCTACATGCAGTTCTGTGTGGTGTCTGTGGGCCAGCTCTAAAGCCCGATTTCCCAGTTAAGCCCAGAGCTGATCCAAAAGACTCAATAGACCTCTGATTCCAGCTGAGGAGGGGTTTGGCTGGTCTTTCCCTTCTGGTGGGGGCCCCTCTGGGCAGGTCCTCCTCTCTATGTATAATGTCCTCACATGTTAGCCCACAGGTGCCAATTTCTCAGGATGTGATTGCGGTGACCTAACAAAAGAATGCACATGGCCCCTGTTTAGAAAGTAACCAACACCATCCTATGCTGGCATACATTCAGAGGAAATTGATATATACACCTGAAAGCAGTCCATCCCTCAAAGAGGCCACACCTAAATGGGTGTGGGGTGGCTGGAGTTGGGCCTGAAGACACTGATCACTCCTCAACTCCTACCTGCTGTCTTAATCCAATATTAACTTTGTGCCTGCCATGTGCCTAAAGGATATAAATATGAAGGAAGAATGTGATGGTTTCCATTGTCCGTCAATTTGACAAGAGTTAGAATCTCCTGTGAGGGATTATCTTGATTAGGTTAATTAAGATGGGAAGACTCTTTTTAGCTGTGGGTGACACCGTTTCATGGGCTAGGGTCTTGGAATGTGGAAGAAAGAGCAAGCTGGCTAAGACGAGCATCCAATGCTCTTGGCTTTCTCACTGTGGACTGAACGTGATCAGTTGCCTCAAGTTCCTACTGCCATGATAGACTATAGATTGAACTGTAAACCAAAAAAACCCTTCCTCTCTTAAGCTGATTTTTGTCAGGTGTTTTGTCCCAGTAATTGAAAGATAACTAATACAAAGGACTCTGTGCCTGTACTCCTGGGTTTTGTAGTTTCCTTGAGAAAACTGACAACAGGGTCTCAGTCCTGTTTTCCCAGAAAACAGAAGACTTAGGAAGTTGTCATTGTGTTAGGGAGTTGCTGAAACCTGAACTGTGTTTTCCAAAATGTTTTGTGTAATTGGAGAAGAACCTTTAAGAGGTGAGCAAATTAAAAGAGGTGCTCTGAGTGAGAGCAGCTTGGATTTAAGGGGGTATGCATAATTATTTAAATGGTGATTTTGGTATATAAGCACACTATTTTCCAGAGAGCCATGAAAGCTTCTGTTTTATTTTACAGATGGCAGGAGACTCAAGATCCATCAGCAGGACAAGACAATAGCCAATTGCCGCCCGTAAGACATGACACTCTACCACATTGCAGGGGCCCAAGAGAATTTCAGAGGAAGCTGCAACAGGAGCATTGCTTGCACTGCTCACCTGACAACCAACTCTAGGGAAAGACAACAGACACAGTGGGTAATCAAAACACAGTAAATCAGAAACCCAGAAGCTACAGAGAACTCAACACTAAACCAGACTGCTAACAGTCCCAGCAAGGCTCAGGCACCTTTGTGAAAGGGGGGGCAGGAAGACTGTAAGAGCCACAAGGGTGGTGGAAAATCCCCAGACACAGTTGTGTGCCCCCCCAAAAGACTAAGACCTTATTTACTAAGACCTCCTTACCCAACAATGAACACCAATAACCCTACTGAGTAGAGCCCTCAGGGAAGGTGGGAGTGGGATTTAAGACCACAACCTCTATAAAAAAAGGTGAAATGAAAATAAATAAATTGAAAATTGAAAAAAAAAAAAGAAAGCCATCTTGAATTAAAAAAAAAAAAAGAGGTTCTATGAGTGGGCACACGTTTCCCACTTGACTGCTGTCCATCCTTATAAGAAGGGGAGATCAGGACACTAAGAGGGAAGACAGTATGAAGACACAGGAAGAGGAGGACACCATCTACAGCCAAGGGCAGAGGCCTCAAGCTCTTCTGATATTTTGGTCTTCGACTTCCAGTCTCCAGGTACATGTCTACTGTTTGAGAAACTAGTCTATGGTATATGTTATGGTATCTGAAGTGGTTTGAATATAGAATGTCCCCCACAGACTCCCTACTCTTTATTTCTGCTGGTAGCACTGTTTGGGAGGGCTGTGCAAGCTTTAGGAGTGGAGCCTTGCTAAAGGAAGTGGGTCACTGGGGGCGGGCCTTGAGGTTTCTTCAGCCTGTCCCCACTTGCTCTGCTTCCTCTCAGCTTCCTGACTCTGGTGAGATGTGACATGGGCTTCCCTCTCAGCCTGTCATGCTGTCCCTGGCATAATGAAACTATCTCTTGAAACTGTAGGCCAAATGAAACATTTTCCTTCTATTAGCTGCTTCTGGTTGGGTATTTTGTACCAGCAATGAAAATGTAACTGATACAGCAGCCGAGCTCACAACTACATACCTGCCCCTCTCCTCTAGGCCTGGCTTTCCCCTGGTCCCTGTGCATGGTGACTGAAAGTGTGGTAGGTAGCCAGAGGTTAGGCTTAGGGCTCATTGAAGGAAGGACCCCTTCTAAGGGAAGAGACCCTTTCTCTAAATCAGAACAGGGAGCCTGTCAATCACTCACCTGGTCAAGAGACCACCCCTCACTTATATGCATGCTAAAGAGGCGGGAGGAAAATTTGTCCCCTTAATAAGATAATGTACTGTGTTCCCAAGAAGCCCCTTCCTCAGTGTAGTTTCTCAGACCCTCACTGCTGAGTCTGCCCGCTTTGATGAGTTCTAACTGGAAAAGCACAGCTTTTCCTTTCCTTCCCTTCCTTTCTCTTCTTTAGAAATCCTCAGCCTCTTGCCCTGACACTTCGGAGAGTTCCCACTTTTACATACCCAGCTCCAAGCCCTCTCTCTTTCTTTTGGGGAGCTCTCCCAGTCTCTCAGGAGTCTTTTTCTATACCCTCCTTAATAAAGTCTACTTTCACCCTCCATGTCTGCATTCCGTAATTCTTCCTTGGCATGCAACTAGACTCGAGAGCCTTGGTCATTGGGGCCCAGCCCATCTGGGCAGAGAGAGGCCTGTAACAGAAGCAACCTTGCTCAGTGCCTGGAAACATCTCCATGAGTGTGGGAGGCCTGAGCAGAGCAGGGCATGTGGTGAGCAGGACTGTGGGGAGCTACCTCAGAGGAACCAGTCCATGGAAGGAGAGTGCACTTGTGTCCTATTATGAAAATGATGAGCTGTCTTTAAAACAAACGCTTCACACAGGGGCTGCTGAGACTCAGCTTGGACTGAAGGGGAACTCAGCTGGTGGCACATCCATAAGGGCCCAGCTTCCACTGGCTAGAGAGGTGGTCAGTGGAGTGCAGGCACAGCAATGCAAGCTCCAAGAAGCCTCTGCCTGTCTTCCATCCACTCCTCTGCAGGAAACAGAACAGGCCAGGGCCAGCAGCCCTTTCGGGGACTGGCTGACCCAGGGTGAAGGAAAGGTGGGCCATCTGGCCTCAATCAGCTCCTGATCCAGTAGAAACCAGGGTAAGGAGGGGCCAGGGACAAGGGCAAGCCACATACAGACTGAAGCTGAGAGCCAAGAGGTCTCAGGCTCTGGTTCTTAAGGAGCCCAGCAAGTAGACCTCAAGTGGAGCCCAACAGGCCCCAGCCACTTCTGCTCTCTTGTAACTCTCTAGAATTCCACAAAAGCAAAACAAAGCACCAACTCCAAGCCAAGGAGCCTGGGGCAGGCAGGCCCCTTCTAAATATAAAGCTCATTTGTTTATTTAATTTACATTAAAAAGAGTTTGTTTCTGGCTTCCTTCTGAGCCTCTGATGACTGGGTGGCACTGTAGCTGTGAAATCCCTTTCTGGTTAGGAACTTGAGCCTCCAAGTTGGAGGGCTGGGAAGGAAATGGTCATATTCCAGGTTCTTGAGGTTTTCAGTGTGCTCAGCACCCATCTACTTGTCCAGAACTAGAAACCTATAACAATGTGTCCCTTGTTATTGTAAAAATTTAAGATGATATTTTCCTATTTTAGTTAATGGCCTGAGAATGAGATTTTGGTTGTTGGCAATAACTGCCTATTTGAGAGTATTGGAAGAGAGGGACTCTGCAACTCAGTCTTTTTATAGCTTTTTTTTCTTCTTTCCCCTTGGTCTGGAGAATTCCTTTAATCAGGTGGTGGGAGTGATTAATGACCCTATGTGCCTCTGTGCACACAGGGCCCACGTGTCCTCAGAATGAGGGGCCCAGGGATTCTGAATAACAGCACCACTGTAGAGTAGGAAATCCCAGAACCGCATTCTCTGCTGGAAAGTGCTGCATCCAATTAGAGCCCCACCAAGTGCAGTCCCAATGCAAATCAAGATGAATAGATTAATTGATGGAATGTGCTCCAGGCTGTGTCCTCAAATGTGCCTGCTTAGCATCTCTCAAGCTGGTTCAGAAATACAAAGAAGGTGAAAGTTGTACACTTTTTCTCTTTTCATCTTCCTTCCTCTTGAATATTTCAAAACACACTCTAAAAAATAATTAATGGCAGAGGCTGCTTGTTAGTAACTTTTCATCTGTGACAAACTACCTGAGCAAATTAACTTATAGGAGAAAAGATTTATTTATTTCTAATATTTTTATTTATTTGCAAACAGAGAGAGAGACAGAGAGAGAGAGAGAGAGAGAGAGAGAGAGAGAGAGAGAGAGAGACAGAGACAGAGACAGAGAGAGAGGAGAGACAGGAAGAATGGGCACACCAGGGCCTCATTTCACAGCAAATGAACTTCAGATGAATGTGCAAATTTGTAAATCTGGATTTATGTGGGTACTGGGGAATCAAACCCAGGTCATTGGGCTTTGCAGGTAAGTGCCTTAACCAATAAGCCTTCTCTCTAGCCCAGAAAAGATTTATTTTTTTCTCATATCTTCAGAGGTTTTGGTCTCTGATTATACTACCTCCATGGCTTTGGACCCATGGTTAAGCAGAGCATCATGGCCGTGGAAGCAGGTGCCAGGGATAATTCTTCACCTCATAGTAGCCAGGAAACAGAGGAAGCAACAGGAAGGGGTGAGGGATAAGATATACTCTTCAAAAGCACACCTCCTGTAGCACTTCCTCCAAGAAGGACCCAGATCCTAATAGCACCTTCAGCTGTGAATGGAATAGAGTAGACAAGATTCAATTACCTCTCAGTAGCACCAGCAGCAGGTGGCCAAGCCTTAAACACATGAGCTTTGGGAGAGGAACAATTCATATACAAACTATACTATGGTATGTGAACTTGTGAACTACATTCCCCAAAAGTAGCCACACCTACTTCAAATATCCACCAAGGCCAATTGACAGAGCTTCTGTGATTGTGGAGAGATGGAATGTTGTAGATTCAGAGCCAAATTATTGTTATTTTCCAACTCCTTCATAGCCCTTTATTGTCCACCTCTGTGTCTGACCTCACATCCTGTGACAATCAGAGGAAACCTTTTTAGAATATACTCACAGGCCACTGGCTCTCACCATCTCCAAAGCTAAGAATGCCATCAGATATTCAATGTACCTGAAAAGTACCATGGTTGATGAACTCCTTTTGTTCTGTAACCATAAATACTTCATGAAATTGTTAACATGTTGGAACATGGAATTTGGGGTAACCTAAGTCTGTATTCTTGGGCCATGCCCACTCATATTTGGCTCCAGAATAAACTCTCTCATATTCGCTTTGAGGTGAGAGTTGTGCATTGTGTATTGCCAGCTTATGATGTCTGACAAGCCACTTTCACTGAGACAGGTACCAACATGGTTCCCTTGTACCAGCCATCCAGTGTGGACTCCTCAGGTGCATGTTGTGAGTTTTTTCTGGGGTTCAGTCCTCCCTTGATTTGGTCTATTGTCCATTAGTTTATATATCTTTTGTATATCTTTTTTGTTTTTTGGGTTTTTTTTTCAAATTGTTTGGTTTAATGTATCCATTTTGTTTGCTTGCTTTGAAAGCATTTTCGTTTATGACCATTCAGCTTGTTTTTGTTTGCTTTCAGATCTTTGAGGGCATTTTGGTTTCTGACTCTTTGGTTTGTTAATCTGTATTCAGCACTTTTTTTATCCGGCTAATCCGCCAGTATTTAACTCAAGGAAGGAGGAAATTTTTGGAGACTGATATCAGGTACAACAATTGATTGTATATTTGATAATTGTGTTAATTCAACTTGCAAGTACTTAATAAAAATTGGAAAATCTAATGAAAAATAAATTGGCTTTACATTTCTCATAATGGAAAACATTTGATCCTAAATTGGGGGAAATTTTTAGTTTTTGACATGCTAAATTGGAGTCTCTTTTTTCCTTCTAGCTATAAAATAAGAAATAACATTTGATTATGCCCACAAAACCCATAAATCCTCATTTCTAACATGCCTGACCTTTGGTTTCTGTCTCTCTCACTAAATAATTTAGTACATGAGTCAAACGGTAATGCATTATCATCTGATTTCTTCTGTAATGTGACTGTCCATTTACTTCCCCCCATCTGGAATATGGTACAATATTAAGATAAAACATCATATTGTTATTGTCTATGAATAAGAGTTATAATAATTTGTATATCAAACACTAATCTTTCCTAGAATTAGAGCTAGCTACTCTACAAGAGAGTACAGCTGTGGGAGCAAGCTGGCCAAAAGAAAAACTAAACATTAAATTATTTTTTAAAAGATTAAGAGATAAATTGTTTTTAAACATCCAAATATAAAAAAGTATTAACCGTGAATACAAGAGAAAACATATATTCAATCTAGTATATATATATATATATATATATATATATATATATATATATATATATATATATATATTGTGTGTGTGTCTGTATTTCTTTTTTTACTTGGTGTGGCAGTTACCTTCTCATTGTTGGGAAAAAAAAACATCCAACCACAAAAGTTTATGGAAGGGAAGGATTTCTTTCAGCTTACAGGCTCCAGGGGAGGTTTCAGCACAGCAAGGCAGAGCATACTATGAGCAGGAAGCTGGCTCACGTCTTGTCACATATCTGGGTGGAAGTAATCTAAGTCCTGGGCTTAGAGTTGGGCTAATAGACCTCAAGGTCTGCTCCAGTGACACACCATCTCCAACGAGGCACCATCTCCCACAGTCTCCACCAAACACAAAATACATGGCTGCTGTAAAGACACTTATTGCGCCTCTCCTTATAGAAGCTGACATCATCACTGTAGGGTGTCTTATTCTTTCCTTGAACACCTGTGCTTAAAATGCTCCTCTGTCACATAGCATAGGTCACATATTAGCAAGGCCCATTCCCCCCACCATGTAAGACCTCTTCCTCCCTCAGAAACATTAAAAATATACCTCTGTTTCTCTGGATGGGCTAATACTTTTGTGTTAGAGCCCAGCCTTTTTCCTAAAGGTATGATCCATGTCTCTGCCTCTCTCTCTCTCTCTCTCTCTCTCTCTCTCTCTCTCTCTCTCTCTCTCCCCCTTCTCTCTCTCCTAGTGTGTAAGTGTGGTGTGATTGTGTGCGGTCTATGAACACATGGATGCCCCTGATGCATCCCACGTGGTCACCTCCAGAATTTGATGTCAGTTGGCCCTCTCCATTTCTGTCTATTCTTGTTTGAACTAGTGTCTTTTACTGATCCTAGAGCTTGCGTGTTTTCTTAATGAGCTCCAGTGATTCCCAGGTGTCTGCTCCCCTATGGGAAGAAGGTTATATGGGCTTGTGTGGCCATGCCCAGCTGTTTATGTGGGATATGGAGATTAGAACTCTGGTTGCTCATGCTTTTACAGGAAATGTATGTAACTGATGATCGATCTCTACTCCCCTTCCCCTTTTTGTTTTATTGTCCATAATGTATTATAATATTTAGTGGACAAACAATGAGTTGTTATCCCCAATTCCCCGCTGCCCCCCCAAACCACTGGATAACCTCCTCCATGGGTCGTCTGTATCAGTCCTTGTGGCAGGGGACCATGGATAGCCTAATATTCAGCCAGGTTCTCCTGGCCATGCCTCTGGAAAATCTCCCCCACCACGGCTCTCACAATCTTTCCACCCCCTCTTCTGCATAGTTCCCTGAGTCATGGTGGATGAGTATTAAGGCTGCTTTAAGGTTGTGAGTTTAGGGGTCTTTGTGTCGAAAATCGTTGGTTTCTGTCTCACTGGCTTATCTTGTGTTGATTGAATGGCTGTGGCTGTGGGTCCCTTGTTCATCCTGTCATTCTCTGCAGGGTTCCATATGGGTCCTCCACGGTATGACTGCGGTGGCTCCTCTTTTGCCAGAATCTCAGCTATCGGCTTACGGTCTGTTGGTAGGGTTAGATGGGCCCCAGCTCTCTCGCTGCATCCTGAAAAATACAAACATAATCTCCATCAGAGAGTGAGATCAGTGTAGGTTAACAAATATACACAATTCTGGATTACCTAGATTCTATTTTTAGTAGCCTCCCTGTCACTCGCTCCCATAGTGCATCTTGTCTTAGGAGCCCAAGAGTACGGGATCCGGTGCCTATCGCCCTGAATCCCAAGTTCCAGAGAAGGGCTCCCCCTCACTGAATGGAAAATTTGGCCAAATTTGAAAGCTGTTGATTGTCTCCCCCAGGCCCAGTCTTCTCCATTAAACAAGTGTTCCTTTCTTGGTTCGCTGTTCTCTCCCAGTAGGAGGTGTGGTCAGCCTACTCATGGCTGCAGATTGTGTTTCGTGTCAGTGGTCTCTGTTTACTCCAGCTGTCGTTGATCTGTTTCAATCTCTGTGATTGTTATCGGATTGTTTAGGGTTTTATCTGTTCTGGTCTGAGCTTTGGAAGTTGGTAGGTGTCC